>JAQQSK010006902.1:0-14210 GCA_028658325.1 Potorous gilbertii
AACCTACCAAATTTTATGGGATACTGCAAAAGCAGTCCTTAGGGGAAGCTTTATATCTTTGAATGCCTACATAAATAAAATAGAGAAAGAGGAGATCAATGACTTGGGCATGCAGCTGAAAAAGCTAGAAAAAGAACAAATTGAGATGATCATTGAAACCATAGAAGCTGATGAGATCACAAGCAAAATTGTATGAGGGAAAAGACATGAAGATGGAATATCATGTATCAAACAGCAAGAAAGCCGGTTTGGAAGTCTAGGGGATGCCTATCTAGTTGGGAATGGGATTTTTAATGCTTAGTGTAAAATCTAAGAAAGACCAGTTGTGTATGATAATAGGAGCTAGTGTTCATATAGTGCTTTAAGGTTTGCAAAACACTTTATAGAGATTTTAATTTAGTCCTCTCAACAGCCGTGCAAGGTAGTTGCTGTTGTGATTTGCCCCATATCACACAGCTAGTTGTGTCTGAAACAGAATTTGAACCCAGATCTTCTTACTCCAATTCTAGTACTTTTATGTATACCAAAAGATCACTTTTCTATACCTACAACCTTAGCTGGCTTTTATAAATGGAGTTTATTCTAGAAACATAATTTAAGGAACCACTACACTTTATTTCAAAGGGGAAAAAAATCTGAAAGATAACAGCTAATGGAAGTTACTTAGATAGCCAGTTTATAAATTAATGGTCTATTATTGATGAAGAACAGATTCTAGAAAACTGAGTAAACAAATGGTGGCTATTTAAAAAATTTTTCTTATTACCCTATGTTATGCTTGTGATTATGTTTTGTTTCCTTAAATGTTTTATGTTGTGCCTTTGTCAGGTACCTACTAAAGATGATGATGAATTTTGCAGTATTTGGCAGTCATTACAAGGATCAGGGAAACCTCAACATTTTCAGCAGAATTCACAGGAGAAGGTTAGTAGGCAACTAATACTGTATGAAAAAAAATCAATGGAAAACCAAAGAAAAAGTGTTTTTGAAAAAGTACTACTATTTTGATAAATGCTGCATAGATTATTCTTGTTATAATTTTGTAACATTATTAACATAATTATAAATAATATTTTCTTATAAAAAAATTATTCCTTTGATCTTTAACATACAGATTTAAGACATTTTAATGTTTTTTTCACCAATTACATATTAAAACAATTTTTTAACTTTTTTCTTTTAGTTTTGAGTTCTAAATTCTGTCTCTCCCTCCTTTAGTCCCCTTCCCCTCCCCGAGACATAAGCAGTCAGATATATGTGCAGTCATGTAAAACATTTCCATGTTAGTCATTTTGTATAAGAAGACTCAAATAAGAAAAAAGAATGAAAGAAAATGAAAAATAACATGTTTCCGTCTGTATTCAGACAGTTTTAGTTTTTCTCTGGAAATGGATCATGTTGTTAATACTTTGAGATTGTCTTGCATCATTGTATTTCTGAGAATACTTAAGTCGTTCATAATTCTTCATCATATACTATTGCTGTTACTGTGTACAATGTCCTGGTTCTGGTTACTTCATTTTGCATCAGTTCATGTAAGTCTTTCCAGGTTTTTCTGAAATCATGTAGCTTGTCATTTCTTTTTTTTTTTTAATTTATTTATTTTTAGCTTTCAGCATTCATTTCCACAAGATTTTGAGTTTCAGATTTTCTCCCCTCCCTCCACCCCATAATGCTTTGCATTCTGTTTACCCCTTCCCTCAATCTACCCTCTCTTCTGTCACACCACTCCCTTCCCTTACCCTCATCTTCTCTCTTTTCTTGTAGGTCAAGATAGATTTCTTTACCCCATTACTTGTATTTCTTATTTCCCAGGTGTATGCAAAAACAATTCTCAAAATTCTTTCCTAAAACTTGGAGTTCCATCTTCTCTTCCTTCCTCCCTCCCCACTCATCCCCACTTAAGAAGGCAAACAATTCAACATAGGCTATATATGTGTAGTTTTGCAAAAGACTTCCATAATAGTCATGTTGTGAAAGACTAACTATATTTCCCTCCATCCTATCCTGCCCCCATTTATTCTATTCTCTTTTGACTTTGTCCCTCCTTGAAAGTGTTTACTTCTAATTACCCCCTTCCTCCCTTCTATCATCTCCCTCACACCCCACTTATCCCCTTCTCCCCTGCTTTCCTGTAGTTTAAGATAGATTTTCATACCAAATTGAGTGTGATGTTATTCCCTCCTTAAGCCAAATGTGAAGAGAATAAACTTTTTCCCTCTCACCTCTTCCCTTTTCCCCTCCACTGAAAGCTTTTTCTTGCCTTTTTTATGAGAGATAATTTGCCCCATTCAATTTCTCCCTTTCTCCTCCCCATATATTCCTCCCTCACCCCTTAATTTTACTTGTTTGGGTATCATCCCTTCCTATTCTGTGCCTTCTCTCTATATATGTGTGTGTGTGTGTGTGTGTGTGTGTGTGTGTGTGTGTGTGTGTGTGTGTGTGTGTGTGTGTGTGTGTGTGTATGTATATGTAATCCCTCCAACTACACAAATACGGAGAAGAATTTCAAGAGTTACAAATATTATCTTCCCATGTAAGAATGTAAACAGTTCAACTTTAGTAAGTCCCTTATGATTTCCCTTTCCTGTTTATCTTTTCATGCTTCTCTTGATTCTTGTGTTTGAAAGTCAAATTTTCTATTCACCTCTGGTCTTTTCATCAGGAATGCTTAAAAGTCCTCTATTTCACTGAATTACCATTTTTTTTCTTGAAGTATTATACTCAGTTTTTCTGGGTAGGTGATTCTTGGTTTTACTTTTAGTTTCTTTGACTTCTGGAATATCATATTCCAAGCCCTTGGATCCCTTAATGTAGAAGCTGCCAGATCCTGTGTTATCCTGATTGTATTTCCACAATACTCAAATTGTTTCTTTCTGGCTGCTTGCAATATTTTCTCCTTAGAACTCTGGATTTTGACCACAATATTCCTAGGAGTTTTTCTGTTCAGATCTCTTTCAGGAGGTGATCAGTGAATTCTTTAAATATTTATTTTACCCTCTGTTTCCAGAATATCAGGGTAGTTTTCCTTGATAATTTCATGAAAGACGATGGCTAGGCTCTTTTTTTGATCCTGGCTTTCCAGTAGTCCCCAATTTTTAAGTTGTCTCCTGGATCTGTTTTCCAGGTCAGTTGTTTTTCCAATTAGATATTTCACATTGTCTTCCATTTTGTCATTCTTTTGGTTTTGTTTTGTGATTTCTTGGTTTCTCAGAAAGTCATTGGCCTCCATCTGTTCCATTCTAATTTTGAGAGAACTATTTTCTTCAGTGAGCTTTTGCACCTCTTTTTCCACTTGGCTAACTCTGCTTTTGAAAGCATTCTTCTCCTCATTGCCTTTTTGAACCTCTTTTGCCAATTGAGTTAGCCTATTTTTCAAGGTGCTATTTTCTTCAGCATTTTTTTGGGCCTCCTTTATTAAGGTATTGACCTGTTTTTCATGCTTTTCTTGCATCTCTCTCATTTCTTTTCCCAGGGTCTCCTGTAGCAAGCTGTTGACTTGCTTTTCATGATTTTCTTGCATCACTCTCATTTCTCTTCCCAGTTTTTCCCTCACCTCTCTTACTTGATTTTCAAAACCCTTTTTGAACTCTTCCATGGCCTGGGACAATTGCATATTTATTTTGGAGGTTTTAGATGCAGAAGCCTTGACTTTTATGTCTTCCTCTGATGGTAAACATTTTTCTTCCTCATCCAAAAAGATGGGAGAAGATACCCATTTACCAAGAAAGTAATCTTCTATAGTCTTATTTTTTTTCTCTTTTTGGGCATTTTCCCAGCCAGTTACTTGACTTTTGAGTTATTTGTGAAGAGGAGGGTATACTCTGGGGACTTAGAAGTTCTCAGTTCTTCCAAGGTGGCACCATCATGGAGGAGTTTACTCCTCTCCTGGCCTGCACTCTGGTCTGGGAGCAACTACAAGGATTCTTTTCTGTGAGTAAAATTCCCTCTCCAAAGCCTCCTGCAGCTCCACTGCCAGCTCTTCTCCTTACCCCAGGGCCACTACTCAGGGCTGAGATCCAGATTATTTGCTCAGTTCTCCAGGGTCTCTAGGCCAGTGCTCCAACAATGGAAACTGCTGCTTCCTGGAGCCAGCGCTAGACCTCTGCGTTCCCTTCTAACCTAGGTGAAAGAGTTTTCTCACTGACCTTTGAAGCTGCCTTTGGCATTTGTGGTTTGAGGAATCTGGAACCTGCAGCTGCTTCTGGTGGCACCTTGAAGCCTGCTCCAGTCTTGTCCTTGCCATTGCAAGGCCAAGGCTGGGCTGTGCTCCTCTCTGTGCCTGGTGCAATAGACCTTTCCTGTCAGCCTTCCAGGCTGCCTTGGGCTGGAAATCTCTTTCATTCTATCATTTTGTGGCTTCTGCTCCTCTAGAATTTGTTTAGAGTCATTTTTTAGTTATTTTATGGGCTGTGGGAGGGGAGCGTCTACAGATGCGTCCTTCTACTGCGCCATCTTGGCTCCACCCCCCGGCTTGTCATTTCTTATAGCACAATAATATTCCATCACAATCATATACCCCATCTTGTTTAGCAATTCCCCAATTGATGAGCATCCCTTCAATTTCCAATTCTTTACTACCATTGAAAGGGGTGGTATACATATTTTTGTACTTACAGGTCCTTTTCCTTTTTGTTGTTTTTTTATCTCTTTAGGATACAGACCTAGTAATGGAATTGTTAAGACATGTTTTTTGAACAGATAAGAAAAAATAACTTTTTAAATCCAGCTTCAGCCTTAATTATTTCAACATCATTTACTTGAAATTGTTATGACTTTTAGCATTTAATGTAAGTAGTACAGCAGTATTCCTTAATTTATAAACATACATTTATAATGGCTTATGTTCAGTATTGTGTATCTTAGCAAATGTATTTATACAGACTGGTGAATCCATCTATATATAAAAAAACCTTTGCTTTGCCTTTGTAAACTCTTAATGCTCTAGAGCAAGGGTGAGCAGCCTTGAGGCCACATGTGGTCCTCTAGATCCTCAAGTGCTGCCTTTTTACTGAATCCAAACTTCACAGAACAGTCTCCTCTAGAGCAATAAGGAGACCTTGAAGGGAAGTTTAGGGAAATAGATTGCTTCTTGAATAGTTGCAGTGATATAAGCTGAGTACTTGACCAAGTATAATAGGACAAGACAGAAAGATGAGTTTTGTTTTTTTTCTAAAAAGGTAAATGATTGATCATAAATAACCCTTCCATACTTTAGTAGGTGGTTTTGGTCAGTCATTCATCACTAAACAGAGTATGATGTAATGGAGATTCCTTTAATACTTGGGTTGGACTAAATGGGTGCTAAAATCCCTTCCTACTCTCAAAGTCCTTGATTCCAAGACAAGTTTAGAAGTTGAGCCCCTCAAAAAAGCCAAGAGATTGAGGAAATGGCCAAGAAGATTCTTAATACAATGAAGAGATACTATGAGGTAAGAGAGTCTTAGAATAAAACTCCTGAAATATAAAACATCATAGTAGCTATAATTAGAATCCCAGAAAAGGACAAGAAATGGCCAGCAAAACAGAACAAAACCTACAAAAGGAATAGCACTCCCTTTCCCACCAGAAGTGTTATGTTTAAGTCAGCTAATCCTAACATGCGCGTTCTTGCTACTTGTTGCACTGGGTGGTGTGTATTCTTGTGGGAAGGCGCTTCCTGAGTTTTACTTTCGTATTTTTATTTTTCTTGGGGGGAGGTGGAGAGTAAGGAGAGAATGTTCCATTGTAAATCCTCTTACTATTTTGTTTCCTTAAGTGCCCTTATATTTTAATAATTTTGTCCTCTGAGTGGCTATGGAAAGGGTACATCAGTGGGAATCTGTGATTCAAAGCGCACCTTGAATAATCATCTCAGATGAGATAATCATCTCAGAGGGATAGGGAGGGACCTAGGATTCTGCCCTGGGAAGGGCTGTCTGTGGAGGAGCTGTGAGAAGATGGACACACTGATCTATCATAGCTATTGTTGAAGCTATGGATCTATCCAGTTGGTCTTATTCTGGAAAAAAAAAATTGGAATTAAGGAAAGTAATTGAGCTGTTCATACCCTTTAATTGAGTAATCCCACTATTGGGCATGTAGCCCAATAGAAAAAAATTTTCCACAATAAGGTACCTATTTCTGATCCATGATTAGGAACAATTAAGTACGCAATCAACAAGCATTTATTCTGCTCCCGCTGTGCTCCAGTTACTGTCCTAGGTCCTGGGAATCCAGAGATAAAGATGAAGCACTCTCCACACTCTAGGAACTTCCATCCTAGCTGCAGAAACAATCTAAACATATATATATATGAAAAAAACAGCGTTGGGAGAAAGGTGCTGGTGGCTTGATTGGGGGAGGGAAGGAGTTTATTTTTTGCATCGTCTATAAGAATCAAAAAAAAATTCAGAGGAACATTGAAAAACTTTATATGAATTGATACAAGAGTAAAGTAAGCTCAGCCAGAACAGTGATGACAGTCAGGTAAAGGGTAATTTTTCTCGACTAGTCTCAATCCTTGAAAGCTAATGATGAAACGCAAGTTCCTTCTCTCCATAAAGAAATGTGGTTAACGTTGATGTAAAGTATTTTAGATCCTGTTGGACACAGTCATTTTTGTCAGTTTCATTTAATCCTTTTTCCCTGTTAAGAGGAAGTTTCTGTTGAGATGAGGAGAAATTCAACAAGAGCATTTTAAAACTGTTAAGTTACCTTATTTATAAGAAAGTTAAATGGTGACATTGTTACTAAAGTATTTTGTTAGCTAATTCATGGGCATTTCAACTTTCAGGGTTTGGTTCTACCTCAAGAAATAAACAGAGCAGCTGCCACCACTCAGTCTCCTAAACCTGGCTTCAATGACGTCAGCCTTAAGAGTCAGCAAAGAAAATGTGACCAATATAGAAAATGTAAGTCCAGTTAGCAGCTGTAACGTGCTTCCTTCTTTAAGCATTGTTTTATTTACAAGCTCTCGGTGCTGCTCCTGTGAAAGCTCAGGCGTGTAAATTATTTCAGAACATGGTAGATGACTGCTAATCGTTATGCCTTTTTCGTTCCTAATATTAGTACTTGATTAATTCTCAGAAACTAATACTAGCTCACCTTTTTTACAACACCTTTTCTTTTATGAAAGTGCTCACAAACATTTCGTATTATAGAATATCTTGAAAATCTATTACTTTAGAAATGTATTTTTTTTAATTTCCATTTTGATATTTCTAGAAAAATGCATAAGCATTCATTTTATCTATTTTTAATACAAATAATAGCTAGTATTGACATACTGCTTTAAGATTTGCAGAGCACTTTACAAATATCTCACTTTATCCTCACCACAGATGAGGAAACTGAGGCAACAGAAATTAAGTTTCCCAGGGTCATAGTAAGTATTGAAGGCCAGATTTGAACTGAGGTCTTCCTGACTCCAGGCTCAGTGCTCTATCTGCTGCGCCACTTCACTGCCAGAGAGTAAGAATTAGGTGATTCTCTGCACCAATAACTGTATCATTTTTCACCTGTTTGTGTGTGGGTTCATGTAAAAGGGGTCATTTTAAGTTTTCTAAAAGCAGCTGACGACTCTTCACTAACTGACCACTATGCACAAGGCACTCAGTGTAATATTTTATTTAGATGAAGACGTAGACCCTGCCATAACATGCGCATACACGCACGCACGCACACACACACACACACACACACACACCCACTCCCCTTGATAATAAGAGCAGGGAGGGGCGAAAGAGCACTCTAAAAGGATTTTACATTTTACTGAAAAGGCATTCTTTATGTTCTCTTGTTAATTATGTTTTTAATATAAATAAAATATTCTGGCTATTTTGTCTGGGATACTACTAATTAGTGTCCCCAGTGCTCTGCCCCACTTGATCTTATGACCCTTGGCAAATTCCCTCTCATCTTGTAGGCTCAGTTTCCTCCTCTGTAGGAAAGTCTGTACCAGCTGCCCCCAAGGCTGCTGTGCATCCAGGGAGACATCGACAGTTGGGCTAACATGTTTGAAAACAAGCAAGGACCACACCAGTGTACGATGGGATTCTTACTCTTACCATCTTCCACTGGTCATTGCTCCTCTGTCTTTTTTTTTCTCTTAGTTTCCTAAGTTGTGCATTTCTCTAGACTTGAGCCTCTTTGTGGACTGAAACTCTCCTCCCCTGGGCATTCCGCTGGGCTGACCCTCCTGGTCCTGTGATTGCATACTGCATGCCTTCCTTCGGTCCTTCCTGCTTTCCCTGACCCTTCTGCAACTTCTTTTCTCCTCGCCAACACATGTTTTATCTACAACTTACATTGTTTTCTAGCTCAGCCAACTTCATCTACATCTCCATCCAGCTCTAATGTATTTTTTACCAGATGAACAAGGCTGAAGCTTCTTTTTCTCTCATTTAATCAAACATCGGTTTTTGTTTCTAGACAAAGAAATTTGTAAAATTTCTAAGAATGAATGTCAGTCACCAAAGACAGCAAATAAACAGGTAAATTAAAGTATGGTTTTTATTTTTTACATACTAATAACTAATCAACTTTCTGCATAAATCCTCTTAGCTTTTGAGTTCTATAGCCTGGTTTTATTGTTCATAACCAAGGCCCTGCAGAAGACTGAGAAGTTGTCAGTCAGTCCAGATATTTATTATTAAGCTCTCGTCTATGTGCCAAGCACTGTGCTAAGGGCAAGGGATACAGAGAAAGACAAAATGAAGTCCTGGCCTCAAGGAGCATACATTCTAAGGGAAACATAAATAATAGATATAGACTAGAATGGAGGCACTCTGAAAGAAGAAGGCATCATCTGGAGGTTCCCTGGGGATATAGGTCACCAGTCAGAGCAGGGAGAGGGTATAGCAGGGTGAAGATTTAGAGTTGAATGAAATATAGACAAGTTTTGAACTTAGAATCTTTTTATACTTACTTTATTCTCCTATTTTCAAATCAATAAATACTTATTAAGAGTCTGCTCTGTATTGGGCATTATGCTAAGTACTGGGGATATTAGTGGCATGAATGAAATAATCCCTTGAAGGAAATTTACATTTTAGGGGGAAGGGGTGTGTGTGGGTGTGTGGCCAGATGGAAGAGTGCCAGGAGGAAACATACCCTATAAGTCAGGCCTAACTCACTAACATGGCCAGTCCTTTAAAGCTGTACTTAGATTTTCTTGGGAGAAAGAGGTCAATACGTCAGGTTTATATTTGCTCATCTACAGACTTTTGGAGGAACCCCCAAATGTACTGTTAAGCTTTTGAAGAGAAATGAAAGTCCCACTGCTTCAGAAGTACAAAAGGCTGTACCTGAGGATCCAAACACAGTTGGGAAGGTAAGAGAAAGATTTCTGATTTCTTTTCTCAAAATTTTAAGTAGTGAGATTATGACTGGATAAAAAGAAATGCCTGTAATTGAATATTAACTGGTAGACTCTTATGGATTATTGTAGTTTTTGTCTACATGTTAAAATCATATTTGTTCTCTTAGACTGACCCTGGAATTGAGAATTTCTTAATGTCCTTGAAAATTTCCAAGGAGAATGAAGTACAGTATGGTGAGGAGCCAACAACAAGTGAAGAACATTTGTCACCACAGTCATTTGCTATGGTTAGTTTTCTTAACAATGTTACCTTTTTATTTTTCTACCATTTCTCTAGTGTTTCTACCATTTCTCTAGTTCTCTTCTGTTGGCAAATCTGGGTTCAAGTCAAACCTCTGCTCCAATACTAGTTGATGACTTAAGTCTTTTATCAGTGCCCCAGGTCACTGTTCGAGGTGAAATGTGACAGGACAGTCTTAGATGTGCTTTGATCAAAGAAGTTTCCTCCCTTTAAGTACACTGTCCTAATGAAGTCCCAGTTCCAGACCAAAACCAAACCAAACCTGTTGGCATGCAAATAAAGGTTTGCTTTTCTTATAGAAGGAAACACTTAACATCTTGTTAGATGATGCCCTCTATGTCATACACACTTACGTTCTACTTGTTAAGTGTGGCCTTTTGGGCAAAACAAAGCCATGCCAAGGAACTGAAACTACCCCTTTCTACCTCTGCACCATCCCTATCTTTCCATTGCAGCTGCCCATTTCCAGTCAGGGACTGGACAGGAACATAACTGTTTTTCACCATGTAATGGTCTCATTAAAAGAAAAATAATGTAATTCTCAAAAATAGGATAATACTAATTTTTGTTGTATTTTCTTAAAGAAGGGAACACAGATGCTTAAAGAAATCCTGAAAATTGATGGCTCTGACCCTGCGGACCACAAGAATGAAGTAAAACAATTAGTTAATGAAACTTATGCCTCTTCTAATAGGAAAGAGGTCTATGGATCTTCTTCACAGCCTAGGCAAACCAAGAAGTTAGGTATGTAGAATGTATAGGTCCTGTACTAATCACCTAAAATAATTATAAAAGTCCAGTCATTTTTTTAATCATGAATAATTGTCCTAAGATCAAACTATAGAATTTATAATATATTGTTTACTTAATATGCTTTGGGTATATGTTATTGGTTATAGTATGTAATAAATATGTACCAGTAAACAGTCATATACACACTTAATATCCACAGATATTAAACCTAAAGAAGTTTATTAATTCTGTTATCCTTGGTTTAAAATCACTTCTTCTGAAATATTCGATTTCAACTAAAATGACAGATTTCTTTTTCCAATTACATTTAACCTTAAAAAGACCTTGGGCAGAAATATATATAATCCAGTGATTAGGAATTCACCATTCTAATATGTTTTACAAAGACTGAAATTATAACACAGTTTGTTATTTTCCGAATCTGGATGCAGTTGCATTACTTGATGATACTAGTTTGTAGTTAGTTATATCATTAATGCATCATAGCAAAACTCAGGTTTCAAAATTTTGTTTAGCATTCAGCCAACTTCCTAAGACAGCCCTCCCTGCCTTCATAACATTATTAGTGATTGATTTTCCTAGAACCAATTAATGACGTCCCAAAAGATACTGTTTTTATTCCCTAAGACCTGAATGATAAAGGAAATTCCATTGTATTTTTAATTGCTAAACTGATTTGATGTATCTCATCTTATAACATGGGTATGGTTCTGAGAGCATTTGCTTTACATGGTGGTGTGAACCCCTGGAAAGTCATAAGGAATGAGGAGAAAACACATTTCTAAGTAGAATGAAAGTGTTCCCATTGTCAGAAACAAATTAATTATTTTCTAATATATGTTTGCAAAAGTGTTTTTGGCATGTAAAACAACACTTATATTCAATATAAAATTTTCTAAACTTTTTTATAAAGTCTGTGATTAAGCCATAGATCTGCTTAGAGCCGAGTGCTTTATGCAGATACCCCTAGAACAGAGTGGAATAGCCTGCAGGCACCCAGACACACTTGTTGCTCACCGGACGCGGTACTTAAAGTTTTCAAAATTATTATCCTCTGCAAAGTCGCATCAGATTCCTCCTCCTCCAGGTCAGGTGAAGGTGACCTTGGGCTGCCACGCGGAAAGGCTTCCGGGAGAACCTTTACAGCAGAAAATATCCGTGGCAAACAGGCAGGTTTTCATAGGGTTTCAGCCAGGATTGCATCATCATCTTTTAACATGGACTAAAAGATGCAGAGAATGAGAGTCTGTCGGACTGAGGGATTTTTTTAATTATGATAAACTATTTGATTCAGTACAAGAAAACACTTTACAGTCTCATTTTTCAGTAAGATCTTCTGTATGTTGCAATCCTTTAGGATTCCTTGAAGCAGAGACACCTAATGTCGAATGACCCTCCAACCATGAACACTAAGGAAGTCCTTAAGCAAGCACACATATGCATGTCAGTGTCCCCCTGTGATAGAGATATAGCTCAGAATCGGAGTGTAAGAGGATTGTTTTGAGAACAGGATAAGCTCCCAAGTACCACTCTTTGTGGATGACATTGTGCTAATTGCATCACATTCCAGAACACACACACACACACACACACACACACACACACACACACACATATTTTAAGGGTTGAAATCACACTCTATTCAAAAGTAAATCTTAATTCAAGAAACTAAAGCATGCACAATTTATAACTACTTATTGCCAGGGTGGCTACATGTCCTTAAACAAAACATATCATTCAGTATATCCCAAAATACTTGTTTATACAATCAGGGGATCCCAGGTCAGAGGGTCTTCCTTAATACACCACATCCCCAGGTGTAGCAGAGAACCCAGCACACTCCACCCTTAGGTCACAGTAGGTTACAACCCCTCCAAATCCTAAAAATATTCTTGGGGATGTGTTCTTTCCACGCTCTTGTTGCAGGCTCCCACCTGGCACTATCAGGTACATGCATGCTTGAATGAGCCAAGGTACTATACATCAGCAGATGTTGAATCCAAAACCCTCTGAAGAGTTTAAAATTAATGTCACACCCTTGACAGTGGAAAGGCACATGACGGATGTGAGTAAAGTACAACATGTAACGTGAGGAACTAAGAAAAACAAAAGTTTAAAGATGACATCACAGAAACATATGATCAAGAAAATGGCCTGGTCGTGTACCAAGGTTGAACACTGGGAGGTGCACAGCAAGCGGGCTCCACCAGCACCTATCCAGGAGCCCTCTGGTACACAGGAGAAGCTGGCATGTGTGGGTTGCAATCTGAATCATTGGAAGAACTTCCAAATCAGTAAAACTAATCATCTGTTTTGAGAGAGAAAAATCAATATACAATAATAGAGACAGCATGGAGTTTGTAAACCATTGAATTTTACTGTTGGTATATTCTAATTGGTAGATATCCTTATCCAGTGATCAGAAAAGAGTTGAACCATATCAGCCTTGACATTTTCACTCCCTGGCCACCTGGCCCCCAGAGACACAGATCTTGGAGAACTTCAGTCTTTCATGCCTGAGCTCCCCCTGGGAGTGAACTCTTATCCCACCCCACCCTACTTTTCAGTCCTGAAACAATCGTTAGTTCCTCTCTGTCATTATTCCTAAATAAGAGTGGATGGGGCGGGGGGGTGGAGCCAAGATGGCAGAGTAGAAAGACTCACATATGCTAGCTCCGAACCCACAATCCATGGATTTCTTCTAAAAAGAACTCCCAACAAATTCTGGAACAGTGGAAGCCGCGCAGCAACACAGTGAGGGAGATTTCCGTTCCAGAGAGCCCTGAAAAACCGACTACAAAGGTCCATCACACACCGGACGGGAGTGGAGCCCTGCCCTGGCTGTCAGGCACGGAGAGGAACAGATCCAAGCAGGCTTCAGGGACGGAATCTCCAGCGGCCGCGAAGGTCCCTCCACCCACAGACACATAGGTCAGTGAGAAAGACGTCTAGATGAGCTGAAAGAGGAGCGGAGAATCTCCATAACTCAGGCCCCCTCGGGAGGCAGTAGCAGAGGCAGCAGGCAGCCAGAGGCTCCCGGAACAGGCAGGAGCTCCACAGGACCTCCATTACGTAAGGTCTCCACATAAACCCCCTGAGGGAACTGAGCCTGGGAGGCGGCCCTGCCCCACCTGAGCACCAGAACTTAAGCTCCCATTGAATAGAAGCCAGGCCTGCCATTGAAAGCCCTGAGGCTGGGGAGCAGCATTTGAATCTCAGACCCCAAGCACTAGCTGGGCGGATCTGGAGGCAACGTGGGGTGAAGAGGACTCTCAGAAGTCAAGTAACTGGCTGGGAAAATGCCCAGAAAAGGGAAAAAACATAAGACCGTAGAAGGTTACTTTCTTGGGGAACAGATGATTCCGCCCTTCCTCTCTGACGAGAAAGAACAATGCTTGCCATCAGGTAAAGACATGGGAGTCAAGGTCTCTGTATCCCAAACATCTGAAATAGATATTCAATGGGCTCAGGCCTTGGAAGAGCTCAAAAAGGATTTTGAAAATCAAGTGAGAGAGGTGGAGGAAAAACTGGGAAGAGAAATGAGAGGGATGCAAGAAAAGCATGAAAAATGAGTCAAGACCTTGATAAAAGAGACCCAAAAAAATGCTGAAGAAAATAACACCTTGAAAAATAGACTAACTCAATTGGCAAAAGAGGTTCAAAAAGCCAATGAGGACAAGAGTGCTTTTGAAAAGCAGAATCAGCCAAGTGGAAAAAGAGGTGCAAAAGCTCACTGAAGAAAATAGTTCTCTCAAAATGAGAATGGAACAGATGGAGGCTAATGACTTTCTGAGAAACCAAGAAATCACAAAACAAAAGCAAAAGAATGAAAAAATGGAAGATAATGTGAAATAT
>JAQQSK010006903.1:0-14210 GCA_028658325.1 Potorous gilbertii
TTACACAACACAACTATTATGGAAGTCATTTGCAAAACTACACAAATATGGCCTATATTGTATTGCCTGCCTTCCGAAAAGGAATGGGTGGGTAGGGAGGGATGGGGAGAAGTTGGAACTCAAAGTTTTAGGAACAACTGTTTAGTATTGTTCTTGCTACTAGGAAATAAGAAATACAGGTAATTGGGAACAGAAAGTTATCTGGCCCTACAGGACAAAAGAGAAGATGGGGACAAGAGAAGGAAGGGATGAAAGAAGAGAGGGCAGATTGATGATATGGGTAATTAGAATGCTCAGTGTATTGGGGAGGGGGGAGTGGACAAATGGGGAGAAAATTTGGAACCCAAAATTTTGTGAAAATTAATGTAAAAAGTTAAGTAATTAAATTTTTTTAATAAAAAAAGAATTAATAGTTGGAAAAATGATATACTTGATCCCCTGACTTGTCAGTTCTTTTACAATGAGGGTTAAGATTGTTCTAATAGTAATATTGGAATTTTATAGGGTATAAAGTCACTGTTATAGACTACTATATTTGGAAGTAAACTTAGAAATCATTTACTCTAAACTTTCTCCTTTTTTCTCTTTTCGTTTCTTTCATCTTTTCTTTCTGTCTTCCTTTCTTTCTCCTCCTCTTTCTTCTTTCTTCTTTTCTCCTCCTCCCCCCCGCCTTTTTCAGATGAAATGGAGCTAAAAGTTATAGTAATTGGTAGAGTTAGGACTTTTCTATAGCATGCTATCTCTGAATTTTTAGGAGAAATGTGTTCTTAGGAAAAAATATCCTCTTTGCTCCTATTCCATCTTAATCCTCTTTAAGGTAAAGCTCAAGTTCTAGTTATTTCATGAAAAGTTCTTCAGTCTACTTTAAACTAAATCGTTCTCTAAACTGTAATGTGCATAAAATCTTGGGCAGTTCATCTAATTTCTAGATCACAACTTTTTTTATAAGTAATATAGGGTAGATGGATTAGTTTTCTAATGCCCTTCTTAACCCTAAATCTCTGATCCCGTGAGTCAATCAGTCAATTAATGAACATTTATTAAACACCTACTATGGCCAACCAACTATAGCTAGACACAGGCTTCAGAAAGGGTCAAGGAATAGTTGATACTGTGTTTGCTGCCCAACAATTTCAGGAGAAATGACAGGAGCAGAACAGAGATCTGTATACAACATATATAGATCTGACCAAGGCCTTTGACACTATTGGTATTGAGGGCTTATGGAAAATTATGTCAAAATTTGGTTGCCTGGAGAAGTTCATCAATATTGTATGTCAGTTCCATGATGGCATGTTTGCCTGGGCTTTGTATAGTGGACAATGCTCTCATGCCTTCCCAGTCACTAATGGAGTGAAACAGGGCTGTGTGCTTGCTCCCATGCTTTTTAGTATGATGTTTTCAGCCATGTTGTCAAATGTTTTAAATGAGGATGAACATGGCATCAAGGTCAACTACCATACTGCTGATAAGTTCCACAATGTGAAAAGGCTACAAGCCAAGACCAAAGTGGAGGGAGTATTGGTGTATGATTTTCTATTTGCAGATGACTGTGCACTCAATGCAGCCTCTGCAGCTGAGATGCAACAAAGTATGGATCAATTCTCTGCTGCCTGTGCTAATTTTGGCCTAATAATTAACATCAAGAAAATACAAGTGCTCTATCAGCCACCACCACACCATCCATGCATGGAACCATTGATTACCACAAATAGAGAAGTTTTAAATGCTTGTGGATAGGTTCACTCACCTTGGTAGTGTACTTTCCAATGATGTATGCATTGACAATGAGGTTGATGCATGCATTGCCCAGCATTTGGGAGGCTTCAAACAAAAGTTTGGGAGAGAAGAGCTATTAGACTGACTACCAAACTGAAGGTCTACAGAGTTGTTGTGTTGACCTAATTGTTGTATGCCTTTGAAACATGGACAGTCTACCATCGCCATGCAAGGAAACTGATTTGCCTTCATTTGAACTGTCTTAGGAAGATTCTGAGGATCACCTCTCAGGACAAGGTACCAGACACTGAAGTCTTTGCTCAAGATGAACTACCAAGCATTCAAACTATGCTTCAGTGAGCACAACTCTGATAGGCTGGCCACATTGTTCTATTGCAAAATGTATGCTTGCCAAAAAGACTATTTTATGAAGATGAGCAGGTGATCACAGGGTGGTCAGAAGAAGCGATACAAGGACACTCTCAAGTCTCTCTCAAGAACTTTGGATCTGACTGTATAATGTGGGCAACACTGGCACAGGACCACTCAGCATGGTGTGCTCACCTCAGAAAGGTGACATTCTCTGTGAGCAAAGCAGAATTGAGGCAGCACAAAGTAAACACAGAATGCACAAATTTGGAGTGGCCACCCCCAAAATTAATACGGATTATCTGTGCCCAACCTGTAGTATAGCATTCCGAACTCATGTGGGTCTGATCAGCAACAGTCAGACACACTGAAACTACACTTTGTCATGGTCATGTCATTTGGTCAATAACAAAGGACAGCAACCAACCAACTATGGTCAGGTGCTGTGATAAGGGCCAGGGATACAAAAGAGGCAAAAGACATTCCATGTCTTCAAGGAGGCTACAATCTAATGGTGGAGACAACATGCAAACAAATATATGTACAAAAGAAGTTATATACAGGATGAATAGGAACTAATTAAGAGGGGGTCAACTCTGGAATTGAGAGATTTTTTTGAGCAGGCTGCCTGTAGAAGGTAGGATTTTAATTGAGACTTTAAGGAAGTCAGGGAAGTCAATAGTCCAGCACTAAAGGGAAAGTATTTGAGGCATGAACAAAAGCAAGAAAGAATTCCCAGAGCCTAGAGATGAAATGTCTTGCTTGTGGAACAGAGAGAAGTCATTGTCATCAGACTAAACAGTAGTGAAACATGTACCTCATCATGAAGTCTTACATTTTTCTTCAATTGCTTATGTATGTTAAAATTATTATCCTTAAAATCTGTAAGTTTTTTAAGAGTAAAGAAAAGGTCTCACAGTTCTCCATAATTTTAACACAATTCAGTTATGTAATTCACACTTAAATTCTTGACAGACACATTAAATTAATTAATATTAATTTCATCAAATAAATTAATTAATTTTTAAAATTTAAATGAAATTAAATTTAAATGAAATTAAATTTAAAATTAAATTAATTAAAATTAATTGCAATAATTAAAATGTATACACACTGATCCAGGAATTCTAGTACTAGGCACAATAGAAGGAAGGTCAAAGGGAGAAACAAAGGTCTAATATCTAAGAAAGTATTTACAGCTACATTCCTCTTGGTAAGAAAAATTATAAATGAAATATTCAATTAAAAAAAAAGCTCAAAAGGCTGAAAAAGCTTAAAAAACTTCTTTAACATGAATGTAAGAAAAACTTATTGTATAGTAAAAGTTATGGATATTGGAAAGTCAGTAGATACTCTAGTAGAGGTGGGGAATGTGCAGCCTTGAGGCCACATGCAGTCCCTTAAGTCCTCTAGTGTGTCCCTTTGACTGAATTTAAATCGGTTAAAGGGCTGCACTTTAGGACTTAGAGGGCTGCATGTGGCCTTGAAGTCACAAGTTCCCCACCTCTGTATCTAATGGATAGAAATTGATTGCCAGAGTAAGGAAAACATAGATTTAAATGCTACCTCTGTCTCATACTACCTCTTTGAACTGGGGCAAGTCATTTCACCTCTCAGCAGCACTTTAAAATTACCAATTTCAGAGAAGTTTCTTCCCTGCCTTTCTAGAGAGAGTTTTCTCACCTAAGAATTTCCTAAAGGCATGGAATCACAGCTTTAATCGCTATCTCTGTCCCTGACCTTATCTCTATCTTTATGCTCATCCCTATCTCTTTTTCTTTTCCTATGAGGAATTCTAAAAAACATGGGAAGATTTGTATTAACTAATTCAAATAGAAATTAATAGAAAGAAGAGAACAATATTCACCTTCACAACAATGTAAATGTAATAACAGGTCACTAAAAGGAAGTTGAACTCCGAGTAAAGGAAATTTAGTGAAAGTCCCAATAAAGATATAGTGAAAGATACTTCTTCCCTCACAGGAGAAAATCTTGGAACTACTAGGGGAAAAAAAAAAAGTTGCATTCATTTTCAGACTAAAAAACGTTTTTATTGAAGTCTTCTTTTTAAATCGTTACATATTTTTTTTCTTTTATCCCTTACTTTTCCCATTCCATAGAACTGGCACATGTGATATACAATATCGTTTTTAAAGATCATTAACCAATCAGTTAATGCCATTTTTTATTTAGAGTTCCAAATTGTCTTTCTGTACCCACTCTTCCACACATTGAGAAGGCAACAACATGACATTATTCATGTGAAATCATGCCAATGTTAGCCATGTTGCAAAAACAACAAAACAAAACAGAACAGAAAAAAGTAAAGAAAGTCAAAAAGAATCATATTCAATTGAATTTGCTGTCAGAGTTAATCACTTCTCTCTCTGGAGGTGGATGGTATTTTTCATCATGAATCATTCAGAATTGTCTTGGATCATTGTACTGATGAGAGTAGCTAAGTCTTTCACAGTTGATCATTCTGGTAATATTGCTGTTACTTGTGTTCAGTGACTTCCTGAGTTTGCTCACTTGAGTGTGCACAGTGGTCTTCTATGGAATCCATCTACCACAACTTGTTCAGCCAGTCTCCAACTGATGGAGATCCCCTCGATTCATAATTCCTTGCCATTACAAAGAGCTACTATAAATATTTCTGTGAATATGACCCCTTTCCTTTTTATTTATTTATGGGATACCGAAATATTAGCAGCATCCCTGGGTAAAAGGATAGGCAAAATTGTTTGCCCTTTTGGGAATAGTTCCAAATTGTTCTCCAGAATGGTTGGATTACTTTACCTCTCCACCAACAGTGCATTAGTGTACATATTTTTCCACATCTCAGTGAATATTTGTCATTTTTCTATTCTGTCATGTTAGCCAACCTAGTACGTGTGAAGTAGCACTTCATGGTTGTTTTAGTTTTCATTTCTCTATTCAATAGTAATTTAGAGATTTTTATATGACTATATGTAGCTTTGTTTTCTTCTGAAAAAGGTTTTTTAATATCCTTTGACCATGTATTAATTGGGAATTGGCTTATTGTTATAATTGTATTTGAGAGAATCCAGCGACCAGATATTCACCATGATGACTGGAGATGACCCAGGATGCACTGCAAGACTTCAGTCCCTTTAGGCAATGAAGGACGAACACAACAACTTATGAGTAGACACAGCTGCCTGAATGGAAACTCAGCTAACTGGATAGCTTAGCTTCTCTTCTCCTGTGTGTCTCCCCCTCCCTTTCCCTCTCCTCTCCAAAGGAAGATAAATTTGAATGTCCAGAAGACACCCAGTTGATTTGAGTTTTACTGACTAGATTTTTCTTCCCTTCCCTTCCCGTCCCTTCCCTTCCCTTCCCTTCCATTCCCTTCCTTTCCCCAAACCTTAAACCTACTGTACTCTGAAGCTTGGACCACACTGGGCCCCTGCCTAAGGGCTCTCTTCTGGACCCTCCTGGCTTAAGAGTGATTATCAAAAATAACTATTGCTGTTTCCCTCCCAACCTGATGTCTTTCTTTCTCTTTACCTCATTAAAGGGGCCATGACCTAGCTACTTCTTAAACAGACCTATTCAATGAATGGCCATTACCTTACCCTAAGTGAGTACCTACATAGTCCTTGATCTAAAGGGAACAAGGCATCTCAGTGCATTCTAGGTCATCTCCAGTCATCCTGATGAATATCTGGTCACTGGATTTAGATGGCTCTGGAGAAGAAATGAGGCTGGTAACCCTGCACAGCCCTCCCTCCCTCAAAAGAAAGTCAAGTGCAAGTCATGTCATCATTTCTCTGATGGCATGATCTTCTACAGCAGTGAAGGACAAACACAACAACATTTGAGAGAATAGTCCTTTATCAGAGAAACTTGTGAAAATTATATTACTTTATTGTCTAGGATAACTTTTAGCAAAATGTAGTTTCCAGGATTATTTCTTTTAATCAGCCTATTTTTGCTTTTACTTTATCTGAGATCATGATTGTATGGAGTTGTTCGTATCTGACTCTTCATGATTCCATGAACCATAGCACACTGATACTGTCCATGGATTTTCTTGGTAATGAAATTGGAGTGGTTTGCTCTATCATTGTCCAGTTGATTGAGACAAACAACGGTTAATGCTTTGCCCAGGGTCATAACGCTAGAAAATGTCTAAAGCCATAAAGTCTAAAGGTCTTCCTCATTCCAGGCTCAACACTCACTCTGTTGATCACTTAGCTGCCTTTCATGATTGTTAACCCTGTCGTTTTTTTTTTATCATGTAAAGCATAATAGATTCTGCTCCAACCTCTTATTTTAACTCTCTCTCTCTTTCTTTGTTTCTCTTTCAAGCGTGTTCTTTGTAAACAGCATATTTTTGGAGTCTGTTTTTTAATCCACTCTGCTCTCCACTTCTGTTTTATGGGTGAGTTCATCCCTTTCACATTCATAGCTATAATTACTGACTGCATTTCCTTTTGTCCTGCTTTCTTCAGTTTATCCTGCTCTCTCTCATTTTGCTTCTTACCATTGACTCTCTAATTCTATCTTCTTTTATTACCCCCTTCTTTGTCTGATTCCCTTCCTCTCCTGCTTTCCAGTTGGTAAAGAAAGACTTCTTTACCAAATTGAGTGTGTGTGTGTGTGTGTGTGTGTGTGTGTGTGTGTGTGTATCCTTTGAACCAATTCTGATGAGAGTGATGTGTTTCTTGCCACTCCCCCATCCATTTTTCCATCCAGTATAAAAGCTCTTCCTTCTGTGCCTCTTTAATATGAACTAATTTTCCTCATCCTTCTCTCTTCCCCCTTGTCTCAGTGCATTTCTCTTCATTATATTTTAGTTATTTTTCAGATCATCCCAACCTAATTTACTCACACTGATGCCTTCTGCCTATGTAGACTCTTTTTAACTTCACCAAAAATGATAAAATTCTTAGGAGTAAATGTATCATTTTCCCATTTAGGAAAGATAGGCATTATTAAGTCTCTTACCATTTCTCTTTCATGTTTACCTATTTGTGCTTCTCTTGAGCCTTGTGTATGAATGTCAAATTTTCTATTCTATTATCAACAGGAATGCTTGAAAGTTGCTATTTCTTATGTGTCCCTTTTCACCTGAAGAATTACACTCAACTTTGCTAGTAGGTAATTCTTGGCTATAATCCAAGCTATTTTATCTTCTGGATTATCATATGCCAGTCCCTTTATTGCTTTAAAATGGAAGCTGCCAAATCTTGTGTGAACCTGTGACTTCATTCATTTGAATCTTTGGTTTTTTTCCTGAATATTTGAAGTATATTCATTTTGATTTGGGAGCTCTGTAATTTAGCTAAAATATTTCTCAGTTTTTATTTTGAGATCTCTTTCAAGAGATAATTGATGGATTCTTTCAATTTCTAGATACCCTCTGGATCTTAGATATTTGGGTCATTTTGCTTAATAATCTCTTGAAATAGGATGTCTAAGCACTCTCTTTTGTTAAATCATGGTTTTCAAATAGTCCTATAACTATTAAATTTTCTCTTTTTGATCTATTTTCCACATCAATTGCTTTTCTGATGAGATAATTCATGTTTTCTTCTTTTTTATTTCTCTTTTGATTTTATTTTATTGTATCTCGATGTGCTATAAAGTCATTAGTTTTTACTTGCCTAATTCTAATTTTTAAGGAATTATTTACCTTTTGCACTTTCTTTTCCATTTGACCAATTCTACTTTTTAAGGAGTTTTATTCTTCAATGCATTTTGTGCCTCTTTGACAATTTGGCCAATTCTGGCTTTTTAAACTGTTTTGTTTAATAGTTTTTTGTGCCTCCTTTACCAAGCAGTTTATTCTCTTTCTAATAGTTTTCTTTCCTCATTGTTTCTTTTTTTCCCTTCACTACTAATCTCTTTAACTCTTTTTGGGATTATTTTTAGGTTTGTGTCCACTTTGCATTTTTCTTTGAGGTTTTGCTTGTCGTTTACACATTGGTATTTTCTTCTGAGTTCATGTCTTGATCTTCATTACCACTATCATACCTTTTTATGGTCAGGCTCTTTTGTTATTATTTGTTCATTTTCCCTAGCCTGTTCTTCACTTTACATTTTTTGCTAAAGTTGGGCTTTGATCACCTGGAGGTGTGAAGGTATTGTCTCAAGCTTCAGGGATTTTCATACTACTGTTTGTAGTTAGTTCTGAGGGGCCCTCACATTTTCGTTGTTTCCAATTTGATTCTATCCTAGGTAAGGTGTGGTAGCTTCTGTTCTAGGCTCTGACCATTATAAGTGAAGGGGCCTCGCTCTCCTGCAGACACAAGCTCTTGGCCATGGGACTGTGATTATGGCCCCTTCTCTCCTGGAGCTTCAAATGCTAAGCTCTTCTCTACCCTGGGACTATGACCAGGTCCCTTATCCTCTTGTGATCAATCGCAAGCACTCTTATCTTTCCAGGAACTGACACAGGACCATGTACAAGCAATGGACTTGCCAAACATTGCCTGGGCTTCTGCCCACTGTCTGCTCAGGGTCCCCTTTAATATTTTTTGGAGCACTTGTCCAATGCCCTTGCAACTGTTATAGCCACCCTGAGGACTCCTGCTGATGTACCAGTGCCTTGAAGGTAGAATGGTCTCTACTTCAGGATCACAGACCTCTCCTGAAAACTCCTAATTTACCTTCAGTTGAAAAATTGTCACCTTCAACAGTTATTGGGTATGCCACCCCACAATTCAATTTGGAGTGTCACTTTATAGTTTGGAAGGGAATGCTTGATGCATTCTGTTGGTTTGCCTCTTCCATTCTGTTATGTTGCCCATGGCCCTCCATTTTCAGAATCAAAGGGGAGCAAAAGGAAAGGTTCAATCTGGAGGAAAGAATGTTAAGCAAATGTAAAATAAAGACAAAAGATAGCAATAAAACATTTTTCAAAAAAAATAATTATGAAAAGCAAATCTAATTTTGGTAATGGACCATGGTGCAGTGGGAAGAATACTCAATTTGGAGTCAGAGGCCCTGAGTTCAAATTCAACCTTGGCCATTCAATACCTATGTGATGCTGAACAAGTTGTTGACCTTCTCTGGACTGTACTCTCCTCACCTATCAAATGAGCTTGTATCTAATTATCTCTAAGCTTTCTTCAGTTCTAAATCAATGAAGATATCAAGATGTCATTAATTGCTCAAGTCATTTGGCTTGAAATTGCCCATTTTCATGTCATAAAATTCTAGATAAATCCATTTAGAAGTAAATCTGAGGGGTAAAAAAGTTATGCAAATTAACTTGTATGTAAAATGGAAATAAAATTAATATCAACTGGGTAGGATTATTGTAAAGATAAATTGAGATACTTCATGCAAAGTACTTTGCAAACCTTAACATGTTCCATGTCATATTAGTCACTTTTAATGATTATTGTCACTGTCTTTTTTTTAATCAAAGATGACCTTTTATCTACTTTTTAATAATGTTGTTGTTCAGTCTTTCAGTTGTTCAGTTGTATCTGACTCTTCGTGAACCCATGGGCTTGTTCATGGGGATTTCTTGGAAAAGATGCTGAAGTGGTTTGTCATTTCCTTCCTTGATGTGTCCTCATTTTACAAATGAGGAACTGAGGCATATAAGGTTAAGTGACTTTTGTATCATCACAAAATTAATGTCTAAGGTCACATTTGAACTCAGATCTTTCTGACTCGAGCCCAGTGCTCTATCCACTGTTTAATATATCTATTTATTCTATTATCTTGTAAGTGATTAATCATCAATTCTCCTCTAGTAGCAAACCTAGTTTGGAGAATATTTTCCCCAGAAAACAGAGTTGGGGAGGACCCTTTACTTAATATTGAAATCCAAGAAAAAAGGCAGCCTCTTATGAAAGGATCATTTTATCAGAGTGGCTGACTTACAGCTAATGAGCTCGGCAGACATAGAGACAGGGGGATAGAGGCAATTTGTTCACAGTTCTGCCATACTTTCAAAGAATAGAAAATATTCATCTTCTCCTAATTATATAGCAGAGTGAATCACAGCTTCTTAAATGTAATAAAACAAAGAATAATTTGTCACACTGGAAGTCACCTTCCTGACAGTCCTATGTAGAACAAGACAGAGAAAGTTCAGCTCAGCAATGGAGCAAATGAGGCAGTCATTTGTACATTCATCTAATGAAAGGACAATACACAGATTAGCAACTTCCAAATTAATTGGCAAAGATGCAAAATGTCTTCTGGTAACCAAGACAAATCTTATCTTTTTTAATCTGTTGAAATTCAGGATGGAATTTTTTCATTGTTTAATTTAACCATTCTATTGCTCATTCTGAGCTGTTCTAGGACTTGTATATCATTCTCCCTCTGACAAGCTATCAAGTGCCCTTTCTATTGTATATAAGGATGCTGAAGTAGGGATAAGCTTTTTCATAATTTCTTCTTGTACATACAAGTATATCACTCTGTTTTCAAATGATTAATGTGTTTTGCAGTAAATATATTCATTGATTGCATTCATAATGTACTTGTGTGCTTTGGTTTTAAGTGTCAGGAATTGATTCTTAATCCCACTACTGTACAGCATAATTTCCTTATCACATTTTTTCTACAAGTAATTGTTTTTCTTTCCCTTCATTAAAGAGAACGCAAAGTAATTCATCATAGATGTGACCACCCAAGTTATATTATCAATTATCAGAGGTACTTTCTTATATGCAGAAAGCATTGGGCTGAGAGTTAAGCAATATGGATTGCACAACTCACCAATATAGGGTAAAAATGAAAGACATATTATAGTGAACTCAAATTAACTTTGTGTGGTGCTACAGAGGCAGTTATACTTATTCAAACTTTTGTGACATATCTCCATGCTCACATTCTTTCTCTTGTAAATAGGACTGCAATGTCCCTTTCTTCCAGTTTGGATTTCTCTTATCCCATTCTACTGTGGCAAGGCACAAAGGTTAATATCTTTAATCCAACTCTG
The DNA here is from genome assembly GCA_028658325.1 of Potorous gilbertii. Taxonomy (NCBI): domain Eukaryota; kingdom Metazoa; phylum Chordata; class Mammalia; order Diprotodontia; family Potoroidae; genus Potorous; species Potorous gilbertii. Next base: position 11,024 of record JAQQSK010006903.1, read on the forward strand.
ACCCCTCTGAGATCAGCACCAAAACCATTTGAGTTACTATGTTGAGTTATTATGGAGGAATATAGAAATAATCTTAGCATTTTCTCAGCCATTCTCTTGGACTACTCAAAGAAAAAGAACTTTAATTTTGTAGACGACGTGGGTAGTCATCAAGTACAATCTTTATTGACCAAGAAACCTATTTATATCATCACAGACAAATGACAAATCTCCCTTGTCTTCAGAGCCCTCCAAAGATGAGAAACAATCTCTTGTCTCCCATTCCACTTTTGGGACAGCTGTATTTATTTAGAAATTTGACCTTACGTCAAGTCTACATTTATCTTTCTGTACTTTCTACCCATTATAATAACTTTTGGTTGGTTTCCCTGCCTCCAATTTCTCCCCACTCCAATTTATCTCCCAAAAGTATTGGCTTAATGCAACCTATCTCCCTTCTTGTCCCCTCAATATCTAATTTAATAAATTATCCCCTTCAGAATCAAATGCAAAATCTTCTATTTGATGTTCAAACTCCTTTTCCACCTTTCCAATCTTCTTACACTTTACTTATGCCATGAATATAATTTAACAAAAGGATAAACTGAGGAAATTCTTTAATGATAACATTTATTAGCAGGGGTATACTACCTATTAATAAATGGGTCAACGAACTGCCTCCATTTATGTCAAAGAACCCAAGCCAAGAGATAGTTCCTCTTTTATAGGTTTAGGGGAACACAGAACAAAGAACAGAACAAGGTAGATGTCATCATGGGATTGGGGACAAAAGCATTGGTTACAAAGCTCAGATGCAGAGAGAAACATGGTTGGTTGGAAGTTTGGTAACCTAGGTCAGCAGCAATCCTCTCTTTCCCTCTTGAGAGTCCAGATGCAAGATGACAAACCAGACATCCTTGAAGGATAGTTTGGTGGTGTAAAGACATTAGAACCAGTTTCCTTGTGTTCACAGGCACCCCTCAAAGCCAGTTAAATTCCTTTAGGTAATAATAGATCAGTGACTATCAGGAGAGTTGGATTTCTGAAGATTACCTGAAGATTTCTGGGTTACCATTACAGGATGGCTGAATTCTGAAATAAGTTCAGAGACAGAAAACCATGACTTAAGCAGTCACAGAAAGAAGAGAAAAACAGTTAAAGGACAAAATTAATTAATAATCTCACTTATCCTAGGTCTTCTGTGCTCCAGTGACAATGACCTCCTTGCTGTTTCTTTCAGAAGACATCCCACCCCCAAAATCTGTATTTTCACAGGGTGTCTACCATGCCTGGAATTCTATCCCTCCTATTTTTGTACCCCAGGTTCCTTTATTTCCTTTAAGTCTCAGCTAAAATCTCATTGAAAAAAGGTCTTTCTAGTTTCCCTTTAATGCCAGTGTCTTTTTTCTGGTGATTATTTCCAATTGATCCTGTATGTAGTTTATTTGTGTGTAGCTGTTTGCAAGTTGTCTCCTTAGTTAGACTTCCTGACATTAGCTTCTTTAGAACAGGGGGTGTCTTTTAACTTTCTCCTTGAGGGAGAGCTTAATATAGTGCTTGACACATAGTAGGCAGCAAACATATGTTTGTTGACTGACTGCTTCTCATTTTGCTCTGTTGAATGAGTAGGTCAGGCTTAATCATTTTTCCACTTGATAAACCTTCAAATAATTAAAAGGTGTGATCATATCAGCCTTTACTTTTGTCTTCACCCGGCTAAAACAACCCAAGTTGCCTTAATTGTTTCTTTTACGTGACCTTCTTCAAATTTCTCATTATCCCAGTCATTCTGCTTTGTACATATTTCAACATGTAAATGTTTTTCCTAAAAGGTGGCATTGAGAATTAAGCACAACATTTCTCATATGACTTTACTAGAGAAAAGAATAATTTACATGAATAAAATCTGAATAGAAGGAGAAATAAAAAGTCCAAGCAAGATTACCAGCATGAAAAATTCCAACTTGTTTTTGTGTATATTGCTTCCAATGTTTAAAAACACCTTCCCCATCTCTACCTGCTCACATTTCCAGAATCAGATCAGGTACTATCTTCTTCATGAAAACTTACCTTATTCCCCAAGCTAGTAAGAATCCTTTCCTAGCTCTTAGTCAAAACATGATTTTTAATACCTTTTCTATGTCTTCAGTGACCATGTATAATTTTAGTGTAGCCATTCATTTCTGTATCATATTTCCCTTTTAGATTTTTCATATCATTAAAACAGAGACCTCTGTATGTTCCTCAGTGCTCAAAATAGCACTGGACAACATAGAAGACCCTTAATTAACTTGGCTGAAGTTGAAATTGAATAATAAAGTTCAAGCACCTTGAAGACATGATGATCCTTTTTAGTCAGAAGACATAGATGAAAATTCCAAATCTACCTTTCACTGCCTCTGTTATGCTAGACAAGTCACTTAGCCTTTCTCAGTCCAAGGTTTTTCATTCATAAAATGATCAAGTTGAACCAGATGATCACTAAGGGTCCTTCTAGATCTCAATGGATTACACTGTGTTAAAAGCAATTCTCTCATGAAATCAAAAAAATTTATACTGCTTGTATTTTTTTAAGTCAGAAAAGTATAAGAAAAGGAAGATATGGATAGACAGTGAAAGTTACTTGGGCAGTAGTGGACAAACAGAGAAATGAGTCAGCAGCTAAAAATATATAATAACTGAAGAAGCTGATATTAACTTCATTGTTATTGTAATTATTAACCCTCGTCATTTACTGGGTCAGAAAAGAAGTGGAGGAGGAGAAGAGAGTAAATGGTTCCATTGGGATTTTCTTTGATCAATCAGATATTATCATGAATTTCATTTATTTATTTATTTATTTTTATTAAATAAATTTATTATTTCACTTTTTACATTCATTTTCACAAAATTTTGGGTTCCAAATTTTCTCCCCATTTGTCCCTTCCCTCCTCCCCAATACACTGAGCATTCTAATTACCCCAATCACCAACCTGCCCTCTCTTCTATCATCCTTCTCTTCCCTTACCCCATCTTCTCTTTTGTCCTGTAGGGCCAGATAACTTTCTATTCCCCATTACCTGTATTTCTTATTTCCTAGTAGCAAGAACAATACTCAACGGTTGTTCCTTAAACTTTGAGTTCCAACTTGTCCCTATTCCTCCCTCCCCACCCATTCCCTTGGGAAGGCAGGTAATTCAATATAGGCCATATCTGGGTAGTTTTGCAA
>JAQQSK010006904.1:0-14210 GCA_028658325.1 Potorous gilbertii
TTTAGGCAATTTCTAGAAAAGTGCAGTTCCCAGATATGCTTACTTGAGATGTAGATTATCAGGTAAGTATAAACATTCATTATAATTTGGGGAAGGCAAATCACAATCTTTGGGTGTATTCAGTCCAAGACTTAAGCAGGATCTAAGCAGCTGGATTCCTTAAACGATCTCCAAGATGAGCCTTACCTTTATGGTGAATTTGAGTTTTTAAACAATTTCTAGAGACATAAAACTAGGTTCAAACAAAACATATATATATATATATATACATATATGTATATATATATACATATATGTATATATATATACATATATGTATATATATATATATATATATAATTTTTCCCATGACAGATAGACTGAAAAATGGATGAATAATAGATATTTTCTTGATTAATCTCCTTGACTTAGATCTCTTCTCACTGTTTTCAACCTTCCATCCTATTATTAAAGTGATCTTCCTAGAACAGGTCACCTCCCCACCCCAAGCCTATTTATTAAACTTCGTTGGCTCTCTATTACCTCCAGATTCAAATATAAAATTCTTTGTCATACAAGGCACTTCATAACTTATCACTACTCACTCTTCCAGTCATTTTAAATTTCGCCCCCTCCTCACAATGTACTGGTTCTGTCAATCCAATGACACTGGTTTCTTTGTTTCCTTTTATGGGGGAAGAGGGGATAAAACTACCCCATCTATCTCCTGACTCTGGACAATTTCATTCCCTCTCTCCCATTCCCAAAATTCTCTCCCTCCTCATTGCTACATGCTGGCTGTTAGGCTTCCTTCAAGTCTCATGTAGAATCTTGCTTTCCCCAATATTTACCTTAATTCCAGTGCCTGGTCTGTATTGATTATCTCCAACTTAACCCATAATAGCTTGTTTGTATGTTGTCTCCCTTGTTGGATTGTGAATTATTTGAAAAAAAAATTTTTAGCTTTTTTTTTTTTTGGTATCCTCATGCTTTCCACAGCACCTGACACAATAGAATAGGTCCTTAATAAGTGTTACTGACTTACTGATTGGTATTTTTGAAAGTTGTGAACTGAATGGGTTGTTATGGTCAAAAGTCTAGTAATATAATGAGTAGACTACTGAGGTTGAAATTCTCTGTTTGTGGGCAAGCTAGTCCTCAGAGAGTAGAAATAGTCTTTTGCAAGCTGGAAAGACTTTGTTCAAAGTCTTTCTAACTCACTAAAACCTTATGGAGCTTCAATCTTCTGATATAACATTTGAGAAGATAGTCACTCTTATCCCTTGAAGATGCAAAAAAGTAGAACTTTTGGTACTTTTAAAATAAAATAAATAATGGAAATAAAAAAATCAAACATTTTGCTTAAATATCCTTTAAGGGCTGCATTAAATTTTCAATTTTTCTCTATAATTAAACCCCTTTATAAAATTCAGCTCATTTTGTACTGTAAGATACATTTATAATTCACCATTATACCTGAAAAGGGACTGAGTCATAATGAAGGCCAATTTGTGATTTCAGGTGAGAGCAGATCTGATTTTATTTTTAGTTTAATTTTTTAATTATTATTTTTTTTAGTGTTCTACAATCACTTCCTTAAAATTAAGATGTTATCCCCACCACCACCTTTCCCCCACTACCCCACTCCCTCGCCATGACAGCATACCATTCTGTATAGGTTCTACATATACTTTCCTATTGAGTACATTTTCACTACAGTCATGCTATGTAGTCGCACTAAAATAAATGGAAGAAATCATATAACAAATCAAAACATAATACACTAAAACCCACACACATACAAACATGATCTGCTACATTCTGCGAATGACTTCCATATTTCTTTCTCTGAGTGTGGAAGACATTTTACCTTAGAATACTGCCATTGGTATTTATTTATTTATTTATTTATTAGTAAGTTTTTGCGTTATTATGAAGTTCCAAGTCTACCAGAGAAAACTCTTGCACACTGTGGTCGTTGCTGTGCACAAAATTCTCCTTTCGCTCAGCATCAGATCATATAAGTCCTTCCAGGTCTCCCTGAAGTCTTCTTGTTCACCATTTCTTATGGTGCAATAGTACTCCATTACATTCATATACCATAATTTATTCAGCCATTCCCCAATTGATGGGCATCCCCTTGATTTCCAGTTCTTGGCAACCACAAAGCAGATCTGATTTTTTTATATAGCTGAATGGGTTTTATTTTGCATGGTTTGGCTTTGGGTGTATTGGGATGCTGTTATGATTTCCATGAATAGAACAAGAAAGAAGAAACTTAAGTCCATGAATTGACTATAATTAATCAAAAACAGACATATCTTCATAGAATATATAAAAATACATAAAAATGATACTGAAGGAACAATTGTTACCTTTAACTTTAGATGACTTGGGGTAGAAGTTGTTATATAAATAAATTGGCAAAAATATTTACTGAGTATCCAATGTGTGCTGTTGCAAATGCAACTAGTAGTTGTTTATGCCAATCAATAATACCTGAATGCAATGTGATTATATTCAGCTCATTATGTCCAGACACAGACTTTTCCAAGAACAACGATTACCAAAGCTTTCAGTCACACATATCACCATTAGAGTATAATGAATGTCATCTTTGTGAGCTTTTGTGGGCCTTTGTTTGCTGTCAACATGGATACAAATCATATACACTGAATAACTACAATTTATGGTTGAAGTGATTCTTTGAAACTCTTCTCAGACTTGCTTGATATTCAAGCTATCCCCACAAGCTGTATTTTTTGACAGCCCTTGAGTTTTGTTCTTTATCATGAGCAAGTGTCTCCTTTTTTCCTTTTATATACTTGAGGTGCTAATAATGGGAAATTCTATTTATTCTCTCAAGAAACTGCTTTATCACTTCTTACAGGGATTCCTTCTTTCATTCTGATGACAGATATTCTTAGGGCTTGATAGCTAACGTCTGCCACAACTTGGTCTTACCGAGTAATGCAGATGGCAGCCTAGGCATGTCTATCCATTATGTGTGAGCTTATCCATGCCTCCCCATAAGCACATTCAGAAGATATTGTCCATCCAATGTGCTGAAGAATGTCCTTAAAATCAGTATTAAGATTTCAGACTTCCTTTTCTTTAACAATAAAAGGCTTGTAAAAAGCTTAGCAGATCTTTTACATTTTAAATACATTTGTTTTCCTCCTTCCAGTTTTATCTTTAAATATCTCACTAGATAGACTAAAAAAAAAATGAATTATTTTAGTATTACCTAGGTACATTTTTTTTTACACAGACCCAAAATTTCTCTTTATTAGGAATCTTATCTCCATAATAATGTAGATCTAAAAATTTTATGCAATTAATAGCCTTAAAAGGCTGCCAGGGTGTATTTAGACTGTCGATAACTTTTCAAATATCCAGTGTGTGTCCCAGAAGAGACTTGGATGCTGTAGTCTTCTTGACCTGAATGTGACTTTTGTTCACTGTATTATTCTGCTTTTCAGAAATCTCAACACAAATGAAGTCTACGGAATGATAAATCTGATCCAATGAGGGTGTGGGGTAATTGAAATCCAATAAGCATTCATTACTAGTCTATTAGGGTCAAGCCATTATGTTCTCTGACAGCCTTTGTCCTGGAGAGACTTATTCTACCTGGCGAAACACAATGCACACCAGTAAGGAAATGCTTGGCAGTGTAAGTTCTGACAGTGGAGACTCCAGTAACAACTGGGGAAATCATGAACACAATTGCTTATCTGCTAAAGATTTGACTAAAATTTACAAAGTTCTAGGAAAGATCTCATGCCTAGATGACCTTTGTACACCTCTGCCTCCCCCTTCCTATGTTTCAGTATTTGATGGTGACTGAATTCCTTTTTCAAAGTTCAAGTCTTAGTAGAAAAGGCATATTTTGGTATCTATTGAAGTGGCAGGCACCCATATAATCATCATGCATGCATCATGCTATCTCTGAATTGTAAATGGAAATTTGGTTTGCTAGTAAACTAGAAGGGTTATTTCCTAAGAACTCTCTTTGCTAGCTAAGGTTGTATTAGTATTAATTTCTGTTAGATTGTTCATATAATTGACTTATAAATGAGCTCAATCAATAAACAACCCTGTCTGATTTCCTTAATATTTCAAACAGCATTACTGGGATGAGTTTAGTCATTTTACTAAATAAAACTTTAAACTGCAGTTCCCGGCAACCACATCTGCACCAAGTACATTAAAAATAACGACGAGAAGCATTTCACTGCATGGGCTCTAGGGAACCAATGTGCAAGTGTGTAATTTTCTTTGTAGTCTAAATTAATACCTGGACATTTTGAAGTTATTTAGTAGAGTATAAATCAGCATTCGAATCTGATTAGTACAGGTCTCTCCTCCCCCCCCCCCAACTTTCTTTTAATTACAGTTGTTTCAGGGAGCAACCGAATACTTCAAGTTTAATTTGAATATTAAACAGTTTTATGGCAGCATTTTGGCTGCTTGTAGTGAACTCCATCTGAAATTATAGGCCCAAGTTTCATAAGGCTTTTTAAGGAAGTGATTAATTCTTTGACTGGAGTGGTTTATAGTATGTAGGTCTCATTACTTTGCTATTGCTTAGACCTGGATGTTGACTGGTTGCCTTCTTAATCTGTTTCAGGACCTCTCTCTACTCTGTTGTCAATCAAAAGAAGAAGGTTTAGAAGAAATACAGTGAATTAGATAGAAAAATGAAATGGGAACCAGGAAGACGTGTCTTCAAGTCTCACACCTGACATTTTCTGAATGGATAGATTTTGGGCAAGTTGTTTAACCTCACATTTTCTTATGCAATTCTCTGAAATTCTAAGTTACAGAAAAATTGATGGCCTGCATTGGTATGGGGAGTTTCCTTATTTTGGGAGTTCCTTTTACCAGTGAAATTATGTCTTCCTATTCCTTAAAGGTTACAAAGCTCATATTTATAGCATAATAGACCAATAGGTGGGAAAGACCTCAGAGGCCCTCTTAGAGATACTTCATCTTTTCTTTTTTATTTTATTGTGGTCAACTTTTTATTTTTATTTTTTTATTTGTATTTATTTATTTTAGTCAACATTCATTTCCCCAAGATTTTGAAGTCCAAATTTTCCCCATCTCTCTCTTCCCTCCCATCTCAGGATGACTTGCATTCTGATTATTCCTTCCCCTAGTCTTCCCTTCTGTCACCGCCCCCCTCCTGTTCCCCTTCTTCTCACTTTCTTATAGGGCGAGATAGATTTCAATACCCCATTTTCGTACATCTTATTTCTCAGCTGAATGTAAAAACAATTTTTAACATTTTTTTTTAAGATTTGAGTTCCAAATTCTCTTCTTTCTTCCTTGCCCATCCACTCTCATTGAGAAGGTAAGCAATTCAATACATGCTATACATGAGTAGTTATGCAAAACACTTCCATAAAAGTCATGTTGTGAAAGACTGACTACATCCCTTCCTCTTTTTGTTTACAGATGAGGATCCTGAAGGGAAGGGACTAGTTCAAGGTTATAGGGTTTTAAAGCAGAGGGCTATGATTCAAACTCAAGTTTCAGGACTCCACATCAGAAATTTCTTCTACTGCCTGAGGCAAATACTTGGTGTCTTGTTTATTTTCTACTAAACACCTGGATTCTATTTTCTAATAGTCAATTCAATTCATTGAAATTCAATAAACATTTATTACTGGTCTATTAGGGGCAAAGCACTCTGCTAGACTCTCTGACAGCCCATATCCTGGAAGAATTTATATTCTGCAGGAAAAACTATTTATAACAGTAAGTAAATGCTTATCTTTGTAATTTCAGAGAGTAGAGAACATTCTGAATAACTAGGGAAATAAAGAAGAGTGAACTTGAGCTAAGATTTGAAGGAAATTGCTCATTCTAAAGGGGGAAGGGGAGAAGAGAATCTGTTGCAGGCATGTAAGACATCCTGTGAAGAAAACTAATTAATAGGAGATGGCCAGTTAAGTTAAAATTAAAAGCTTGGATTTTGTTCTCTAAGAGTGCATTCAATTCGATTTTTCTAGTAAACAATTTGGAAAGACCTATTTAACTCCAAGACAATTGACTCTTTCTAGCAATGAGGTTTGATCCCAACAGCCATGGTATTTGTGGTAGGGAGGAAAAGGATCTGAGAAGAAGTTAGGATGAGTGTAGCATTTGGGAATTTTCACCAGAAGCTTGTTTTATTCTAAAACGTAGTTTGTAATTATCTTCCTACCATATATACAAGCCAGTCAAAAGATGAGACCTAGAAATAATTTGGGACCAGTAAAGTTTATCCCATATGACAATGTAAATCTCCTTTAAATAATGTTTTTTCCCTATTCTGTGATTAACTTTAAGAGATTTCCTCATGGCTGCTAAGTGGGAGAGAGGCAAGAGTCCAGATCTTCTAAGAGAAGGTCAGGGTTCTATTCAGTATACAGTGCTCAAGTTCATTTATAGCTAAAAACTACTTTCTCCATGGAAAATATGCATAAACATTCACAAAAATACTAACGAGAGGATATCTGCTTTCATCAACACTAGTATCTTTCTCCACTGAAGTAGAACCCATTACATGTAACAGATCAATCTCAAGGATCTTTCTGAAGGGAACAGAGGTCAAGTGATCAGCCTGGGGTCACATGTCTAACTAGCATCTGCAGGGATATTTAAACTCAACTCTTCCAGAATCAGAGCTTGGTAAAATATCTAATTGCCACATTGTTGCCTCATAAATACATATCAGGGAATGATTTGACATGCATTTATGAAACAGTATCTTTGACGGTTTTCCATTTGTTTCACTTCTCTACCTCCTGTCAGGTAAATAAACTTGAAACTCCTTGAGAATAAGAAGTTTGTCTGACATCTATATCTTTAATATTTATTTGTACCATACTGAGCCCATAAATTTTCAGGTAGTAAAGACTTAACAAATCTTGTTTCATAAATGTTGAATAATAGCAGAGTTTATGATGTGGAAAGAATATTCAATAGGACAGAGGAAGACCTGGATTTGAAAATCCTGCACACTAACTTTTAACCTGTATATTCTTCATCTTCATGAACTCAAACCATCCTTTGAAACTGTGTGAATCTGGGCAAATCACTTAATCCTATTTGCTTTAGTTTTCTCATCCGTAAAAAGAGCTGAAAAAGAAAATGGCAAAACTTACTGTATCTTTGTCAAGAAAACACCAAATGGGGTCATGAAGAGTTAATCTTGACAAGACCAAAACAGCAAAGAACAATTTAAATAACAAGTAACAAGAACAATTCTCCATGTCACAAAGCTCTGAGCATCTGTTCCCTCATATATAAAGTGAGTGGATTGGACTATGGGATTTCAAAATTCTAAATCTGTGGTCTTATGAGCTCTAATCTTAGAGGCAGTAAGGTACACAATGGATACAGTGATTGGCTTTGAGTCAGGAATACCTGAGTTTAAATCCTTCTTTAGTTATTTAATAACTGTGTGATTCTGGTTCTTAATCTCTCTAACCAGAGTTTCTTTATCTTTAAAGGGGCTTCAAATTAACATGTATCCTACAAGTTTACCATATGGATCAAATGGCAATATATTTAAAGAACTTTGAAACCCATTTAGTTCAGTATAAGTGTTTTCATCGCCATATTATCATTACAGTCATCAATAGTAGATGTTCAATGACTAGTGGCAGTTCTGATTACAGTTCGGAGTCTTCAAATTCTCCTTTCCTTAAAACAGGGCACTGAATTTCATTTTCATTTTTCTTGACTAACTTTATGTACTATTCATCAAAGATGTAGATATGATTGATCTTTCTTATCCTACGAAAAGCTGTTTTGTCACATAAGTCTCTGACTAATCCTGGATAGAAGAGGTAGCCCTAGATTTTAATCAAAAGATCAATAAACATTTTTTGTCCTATATCTTCCTCAATATGTTATTAAACATGTATGCACAAATTCAGTGGCAGGATTGGTCAGAGAGTCAGTAATGTACGACGTATCTGAGATTAGAATCTGCCTCAATTTTCTTATACTATGAGAAGCATTTTCTTCAGCAACATACAACATGAGAGGCAAAACTCATAACTATTGGTACTATATCTGTACTGTATTCAAATCATTAGAATCCTGAGAGGCTTTCTTTTGCAAGGGGGAAAGTGAAGACCAAAGGTTGTAGGAAAGTTGAATATTAACCGCATGTTTTATGCATCAATCTTTTTAGCATGCGGTTAATCGGTGTCAATGAAATAATTGGTTGATAATTTGATGACTGACTAAATTAACTGCTTGAACCAGGCAAATGGAACTGATGACTTCACACAATGTCAGCATTAGATCTACTCCCTTTGTGAAGTTTATGTTTTATTAGCACTGACTCATTCAGGTCTCAAGAATTTCCATTTCTAAAACAGGCCCTAGTAAATTCTTAAGTCTTCATTCTGCCTCATTAATTGAAACTGTTAAATTTATTGCAATCCTTCCAATTGAAGAAAAGAAAAACTAATGTAGCTTTAATATTAGTTATTACTGCAAAAATACATGTTTTTTTCCTTTGAAATGTGTACTATGTTCATAAAGTTTAAACGACAGACCCTGATCTCAAAGACCTCACAGTTTAATGGATGAACAGAGTCAACATGCCAACAACTGTGTGTGTGTGGGGAGGGGGTGGGGCTAATTTAATACGGAGATAATTAACAGGTAAAAGGTATTAGCATTAAGAGAGATAAAGAAATGCTTCCTTGGGTGATAGGATTTTAACTAAGAATTAAAGGAGATAGAGTAGTCACAAAGTAGAGATGAAGAAGAGTGTTCCAGGCATAGAGGACAACCAGTGAAAACAAAGAGTTGGAAAAATTGTTCTGGGCAAAGCAAAGAAAGAAGTTCAGTATCACAGGATCTCAGATTATATGGGAAGGTATAAATTTTGAGATGACTGGAAAGGTAGAAAAAAAGCAAGTTATAAAAGGTGTTATTATAAGTCAAACAGAATTTTATATTTGTTCCTGGAAGCAATAGAGCAACAGTGGAGAAGATTGAATATAGGGATGACTTATACAGTAAATAAATATTTGTTAATCATCTATTATGGGTGGTAGAGCCAAGATGGCTGAGTAGAAGGATGAACCTGCTATAGTTCTCCCCCCAAAGACCATAAAATCCAAGTAAAAATGATTCTAAACAAATTGTAGAGCAACAGAACCCACAAAACGACAGAGTGAGAGATTTTCAGGCCAAAGCATCCTAGAAGGTCAATAAGAAAGGTTTATTGCATTAGGCTCAGTGTAAAGCACAGCCCACAGAGAGCAGCTCTGCCTTGGTCACATGGTGTGGCAGGGACAGGACTGGAGGAGGCTTCAAGATGTGGAATCTGGGGTAGCAGCTGCAATTCTCAGATTCCTCAACCTACAAATGCCAGAGACAGCTTCAAAGGTCAGTAAGAAAGCTCATTCACCTGGGTGAAAAGGACCAGGGTTCTGCTCTAGCTCTGGCCTCAGGTGGCTGTAATGTCAATTTTTGGAGCCCTCAGCCTAAAGACCATGGGGGAATCAAGATGCTGGTCTGAATCTCAGCCCTGAGTGGCAGTCTTGAGGTGAGGAGGAGCACTGGCATGGTAGAGCTGTAGACAGTTGTGGAGAAGGAACCCTACTCACAGTTCCTGGGCAGAAAAGTTTGTGGTAGCTCCATGACCAGAGGGCAGGCAAGGAGAGGAGTAAACTTCTGTCCTGTGATGGTGCCACCTTGGAGGAACTGAGACATTACAGGTCCCCAGAGTATACCCTCCCTTGATAAAGTGCTCCAAAGTCAAGTAACTGGCTGGGAAAATGCCCAAAAGAGGGGAAAAGTATAAGACTATTGAAGGTCACTTTTTTTGGTGAACAAGTATTTTCCTACATCCTTTCAGATGAGAAATAACAAAGAATAACATTAGAGGAAGACATCAAAGCCAAGGCTCCTTGATCCAAAACTTCTAAAATAATTTTGCAATAGTCTCAGTTCATGGAAAAGCTCAAAAGAGATTTTGAAAATCAAGTAAGCGATATAGAAGAAAAAAATGGGAAGAGAAATGGGAGTGATGCAAGCAAATCATGAAAAACAAGTCAACAGCTTGCTTAGGGAGACCCCCAAAATGCTGAAGAAAACAGCACCTTTAAAAATAGACTAACCTAAAAGGCAAAAGAGGTCTAAAAAGGCAATGAGAAGAAAAATGCTTTAAAAAGTAGAATTAGCCAAATGGAAAGGGAAGTTCAAAAGCTCACCAGAGAAAATAGTTCCTTAAACATTAGAATGGATCAGATGGAAGCAAATGACTTTATGAGAAACCAAGAAATTAAAAAAAATGGAAAAATTGAAGACAATGTGAAATATTTCATTAGAAAAACAAATGGCCTGGAAAATATGTCCAGGAGAGACATTTTAAAAATTATGAGGCTACCTGAAAGTCATGATCAACAAAAGAATGTGCACACCATCTTCCATGAAATTTTCAAGGAATACTGCCCTGATATTCTAGAAACAGAGTGTAAAATGAATATCGAAAGAATCCACTGATCACCTCCTGAAAGAGATACAAAAAGAGAAACTTCCAGGAATGTTGTAGCCAGATTCCAGAGTTCCCAGGTCAAGGAAACAATATTTCAAGCAACCAAAAAAGAAACAATTCAATTATTGTTGGAATACAATCAGGAAAACACAAGATCTAGAAGCTTCTTTATTAGGTGATCAAAGGGTTTGGAATATAATATTTCAGAAGTCATGAGAAAAAGTATTAAAACCAAGAATCACCTACCCAGCAAAACTGAGTATAATATTTCAGGGGGAAAGTGGTCATTCAATGAAATAGAGGACTTTCAAGCATTTTGGATGAAAAGAACAGAGCTGAATAGAAAACTGGACTTTCTAACACAAGAATCAAGAGAGGCATGAAAAGGTAAACAAGAAAGAGAAACTATAAGGGATTTACTAAGGTTGAACTATCCATCACTGCATAGAAAGATAATATTTGTAACTTGAGACTTTTTGATATTTGGGTTGTCGGAGGGATTTTATACATATAAACAGAGGGCACAGGATGAGTGAATAGGAATGGATAATATCTAAAAAAATAAAATTGAGGCATGAGAGAGGAATAAATTGGGAGAAGAAAGGGACAAATGTAATGAGCTAGGTTATCTCTCATGAAAGAGAAAAGAAAAAGTTTTTTCAATAGAAGGGAAAAGGGGGGAGTTGAGAGGGAAAAAGTGAAGCTTACTCTCATCACACTTGATTTAAGGAGGGAATAACATGCACACTCAGTTTGGTATAAAAAACTATCTTACTCTACAGGAAAGTAGGCAAGAAGGGGAGAAGAGGTGCATAATTAATTAGGAGGTGCACTGAAGCTGATAAGATCTCACAGGATGGTTAGATTATGCCAATAATGAGCTTCTTTGGGCATGATGAATCAGGGAATTTCCATACTAGTGCTGCCAGATAAGAAAGGAAGAAATGTCAGACATGAAGTTAAAGATGATCTATTTCACTGCTCAGTGGAAAGATGTTCTGAAGGAAGGAAATACTTGATACAGGAAGAGCAACAGCAACCAGTAGGATATTACAAAATTCTAGGCATAAGATAATGAAAGCCTATAGTACCACTGTAGAAGAGCAGAGGGGTGTAGAGTGTGTTCAGGGAGGACCAGTACCATGGTGTGATGACTGCTGAGCCTGTGTTGGGGCTCTTTCCATTTTTGATGTTCACCTGCTCCATCCAACACTCTTGCCTGTGACTCCAAGAAGCTGCGGCATATAGACTGGCCACACTCTAGTAAACCATTTCAGCAGATGGGCCAAACCAGGTTGAGGCTAACCAAGAATTCTCAAGCCCATTAGTGAGTTAAGGGGCTGTCTACTCCAAAGCGGTAAAGACTTCCTGTGGTGGAATGGGCAGATGAGAACAATTTTTGTTCCAATGGCCATGAAAGCAGCTGAAGCAGGTGATGTGGAGTGTTTAGAGTTTGGTTAGATTCTGAAGACATCAAGGTCATCCACTGTTGTGTTGACTCTGTCCTACCACTGGGCTATGATGGCTCTGGAGGAAAGAGTTAGGCTGACAACTTCATGCCACACTGCTTCACTTAAGTCCAATTTATACATGAATCCAAAAACATCACCCATGCCATTTTACTATTATGCCTCAAATTCCTATGGCAACAGGCAAGTGATGACACAGCAGGTGATGATACACTGGGAGCTGTAGTCACAACCCTGAAAACAGGCAGCCCAGGCCATAGGGTTGTTTCTCACTGGAAGCAGCAGTGGGACTCAACTTCTTGGTGTCTGAGCAGCCTTTTAAGGATCACACTGCTAACCTCCTGGTGTGAGGAAGGGGCTAGAAAAGGCTCACTAAAAATCGTCTGCTTATCTATCCCTGGTTTGATTGCTGCAGCAAGTGGGGAATCCCACTATGTGGTCAAAACACAAAAAAATGTACAAAATGTACAAAAACATCTGCAAAGATGATTCTTCTCACATGGAAAGTGGGTACACTTACAGACAATATAAAATCCAGTATACTTGAAAGACAGACTGCTCATTTTGCAAGAGAACTCAACAGGTATGATATCCACATAGCAACCCTGAGTGAAACAAGGTTGAAAAATGAAGGCTAGCTTACCGAAGTTGGAGCTGGATACACATTTTTCTGGAGTGGGCACAGTGAAGGGGAGCACCATCAAACTGGCATGGGTTTTGTAATTAAAACTAATCTAGTCAACAAGCTGGTATGCCTGCCAAAAGGAGTGAATGACAGGCTAATGAGGATGTGATTGCTAGTTGCTGGAAAATGCCATATAGCCATCAACAGTGCCTATGCTCCCACCATGACAAACCCTGATGAGGTCAAAGAAAAATTTTATGGGGGAGGAGCCAAGATGGTGGAGTAGAAAGACACACTTATGCTAGCAACGAAACCATAGGCTATAAAATATCTGTAAAGAAGAACTCCTAACAAATTCTGGAGCGGTGGAATCCACAGAACAGAGTGGAGGAGATTTCTGTTCCAGAAAGACCTGAAAAACCCTCATCAAAGGTCCGTTGCTCACGGGACCAGAGTGGAACCCAGCCCTACCTTGGCCTCGCAGCCCCAGGAGGAACTGACCTGAGCAGGCTTCAGGGACGGAATCTCTGGTGGCCAGGGGGTCCTTCCACCCACAGACGCACAGGTCAGTGAGAGAGATTTCCAGGCTGGCCAAGAGGGGAGCAGAGTGTATCCATAACTCAGGCCCACGCAGGAGGCAGCAGCAGAGGCAGTGGGTGGCCAGAGGCTCCTGAAGCAGGCAGGAGCTCAGCAGCAGCTCCATTATGGAAGGTCTCTGCATAAACCCCCAAAGGAACTGAGCCTGGGAGGTGGCCCTGCCCCCACCTGAGAACCTGATTTAATCTTACCCTGAATAGCAACTGGGCCCACAGCTGAAAGCCCTGAGGCTGAGGAGCAGCATTTGAATCTCAGACCCCAAGCACTAGCAGGGCCGGTCTAGGCAAGGATGTAAAGGAATATCAGAAGTCAAGTAACTGGCTGGGAAAATGCCCAGAAAAGAGAAAAAAATAGGAACAGAGAAGGTTACTTTCATGGTGACCAGATGTTTCCGCCCTTTCTTTCTGATTGAGGAAGAACAATGCTAACCATCAGGTAAAGACATAGGAGTCAAGGCCTCTGTACCCCAAACATCTGAAATAAACATCCAATGGGCTCAAGCCTTGGAAGAGCTCAAAAAGGATTTTGAAAATCAAGTTAGACAGGTGGAGGAAAAACTAGGAAGAGAAAGGAGAGAGATGCAAGAAAAGCATTAAAAACGGGTCAATACCTTGATAAAGGAGACCCCAAGAAATGCTGAAGAAAATAACACCTTGAAAAATAGGTTAACTCAAATGGCAAAAGAGGTTCAAAAAGCCAATGAGGAGAAGAATGCTTTCAAAAGCAGAATTAGCCAAGTGGAAAAAGAGGTGCAAAAGCACACTGAAGAAAATAGTTCTCTCAAAATTAGAATGGAACAGATGGAGGCTAATGACTTTCTGAGAAACCAAGAAATCACAAAACAAAACCAAAAGAATGAAAAAATGGAAGAGAATGTGAAATATCTCATTGGAAAAACAACTGACCTGGAAAATAGATCCAGGAGAGGCAATTTAAAAATTATGGGACTACCTGAAAGCCATGATCAAAAAAGAGCCTAGACATCATCCTTCATGAAATTATCAAGGAAAACTGCCCCAATATT
>JAQQSK010006905.1:0-14209 GCA_028658325.1 Potorous gilbertii
TACAATATTACAATGAACTGTTTCTTATAAATTAATGCTATAAATGCCATAAATTTATAATCAACTACATTAGCAGTGAGGTTTTAGTTATAATGCAGTTAGTGCATCACTGCAAAACAAACAAGCCAGGGCAATGTAAAAGAGGGAATGCCTATGAAATCAGTTAAATATCTCATCTCCATGACTCTTAAATAGGCAACGTGAGTGAAGTTTTACCGAACTTCTCCCCAGGATATGGTATTTCCCAAGAGCTGTCCCTCTCCAAAGTAAACTTGAAGAAGGTAGCATTAAATAAGTGAAAAGTTCATAATGAGATTATATTTCCAAGTATGATCTGCCCTTTTGCAGAAATCATATAATTTGGACAAGGTAAGAGTGTGGAGGATTTAGCTTAAACCCATCTCCAGTGGGATGTGGTAAAATGGATAAAGCACTTGGCCTGGAATCAGGAAAATATGAATTCAAATCCAGCTTCAGAGACTTAGTATCTGTGATGCTGAGCAAGTCACTTAACCACTGTCTACCTCATTTTACTCACTTTACTAGAAGATGGAAATAATAATGTCACCCTATGTCTGATTCTAGG
This sequence comes from Potorous gilbertii, assembly GCA_028658325.1. Lineage (NCBI taxonomy): Eukaryota > Metazoa > Chordata > Mammalia > Diprotodontia > Potoroidae > Potorous > Potorous gilbertii. The sequence goes on from JAQQSK010006905.1 coordinate 587, forward strand.
TGAACTCTTTAAGTTACTCACCATGTCGAAGCTCCTTCCTGTCTCCACGTAGAGGGTCTCTGGAAGATGCTGCAATGTTTCCTAGATGTCATGATACTACTGAATGTATAAAGAAGTCCCCTGTGTGGGCAGTAACATCCCAACAGATTCGGCAGCCCCACAGACTTACAAATTCATTTGTTATTAATTTCTACTTGTCCGGGATTTATTTCATTTTCTCACATGGAGTTTCTCCTGCATCACATTGTTTCCCATTCACTAAACTATGTACTTAGATAACACTCATTCATATGTACACATGTACATTAGCTAAGTATACATTTTCTTACATGGCAGACAACTTTTTTTAAAATTTCAATATTAAAGTTGTAAAAAAGAGCATTATTTTCAAGCACTTATTATTGGGTTTCTGGATATGACATCGGTATAGAGAAAGCAGAAATAGATTTAAATATCCTGTATGAGGGAAAATAAAAAAACTCCAGATTTGTTCAATTCCTAGCTTCCTAATGCCATCCAGATTGCTATAATATTCCTACAAATGAAAACAACTGCAGAAGCATTGCCTCCATCTACAGCAATTCCAATGACTTACATACTTCCTTTGATGGTGTAACATCTCCAAAGGAGCCATTCCAAAGTCAACTGCAGTGTCTTATACATGTCTGATGGGTCCAACAGAGCCATTATTATGTCAGTTATACAGCAGGGCTCCTGCCAAAGCTATTACCAAGTCATTGCATTGTTCCACATACTTCCGTTGACATTTGGATGGTTCCTGAGGAACTGTTATCATTGCCATGGAAGTGTCCTGTTTAACTTATACTGCTAGGGAAAACAAACAGGAAGAGAAAATAAATGAATACAAATGCTTCCATTCAAATCCTATGAATCTACATGGTCAAATATCTGAAGAAACAGAAAAGGTCTTGGAGGAATAATAATCTCACATCATACAGGAAACTCAGGATGGTCATTTGTTCCACAACATCTGCATGATAGAGGTGGTATATTTATTGCTAATCCACTGTATATCATGTGCTTCACTGGTGTATGTTACAGAAGCAAGGGGAAGCATTACTGGTGAATTTCTATGGTGGTGTTGTCTCTATCAGAACTTCCTTTCTTTGTAAAATTTCTCAACAACAGACATGGAATGAAATGCTTGGTAATCTATGAAAACAATAAGGCTCCTGGATGGTTGAAATTCCATCTTTACCTTTAGGTGGTTGCTGCAAGGTTAAAAAAACAGGGTTAGGAAAAGACAACGAGAAATAGTAACCACAATCTAGGTCTCAAGTTTTAGAATAAGCTCTATTGCGTATGACACTAGCTCAAGAGAATCCTTCAGACAACTTTGGAAGTAATAAACTGCTCAGGATAAGACAATGGCAAGGGTCTTCACATAACTTCCTCAGAAAGAACTCCTAGTTCTGCTGTAATGCTAGGCAGAAGTTTCAAATGCTTACAATTGTCTGGCTGTCTCTCTAATTCAAATGATACCCCTCAATGGCAAAGTTATTGATACATTAAAGAAAAATAATTTATTAAGCTCTTATTATATTCAGTGCTGAAGATAAAAATAGAAAAGACCAAGATCGTCTCTGCTCTCAAGGAACTCTCACTCTAATTGGGAGAGGGAACATATAGAAGAATTCCACTGCAGAATAAATGGAATGGCTGGGAAGTGCCAAGGATGAAAATGGCCATACGCATTTATGACATGCTCTGTTTCTCTTGAATGCCCTACAAGATTTAGGATACTTCACCCAGAACAGGGATAATTCCATAGCAAGGATATGTTATAGGCTTCTTGATTAACAGAAAACACATTATATTAAGACTTAGATTTATATACCACTTGTTACTTGCCACTTTTTATCTTCAAAAGAATACCAATAATTTTCCTTTGATGCAAAGTTAGTTCTAGAGTGGTAGTAATATAGTGCCATATAGCAATAAAGTGACTCTGTTTTCTCAGGACCAATCTAAGTCTGGAGAGGTTCATCATAAGTAGGTTGTTCCCTTGGAGAATCAATTATTTGGCCCAGAAACCAATTCGACAAGAACAACCACACAATGAACCCTAGTCCTGAGCAGCCCTTTTCCTCTTCTGTAGTGATGGTGTCAGAGGGACAGGATAGAGGACAGACAATGGTAAGAACCATTAAATTTTTAAATGTTTTATAAACTTCCACTTAGCTGTTGACACTCTAGAGAGGAGATTCCTGACCAATGACTAATTTAACAAACTCTATTACATTCTTGTTATAAATGAAGCCAGAAGAAAGAAGTCATAGCTCAATTAAATAACTCACAAGTTTCTCCTTGGTTTGTTATTCTTCTACCATTTCAGTTGTGTCCAACTCCTCATGACCCCATTTGGGGTTTTCTTGGCAAAGATACTAGAGTGGTTTGCCATGTCCTTCTCCAGCTCATTGTTTAGATGAAGAGACGGAGGCAAACAATGTTAAGTGACTTGCCCAGGATCACACAGGTAGTAAGTGTCTGTGGTCACATTTGAACTCACATGTGTTCAGGAAGTTCTGAGTCTCCTTGTTTAAGATTAACTAAAGAATTAGTGAAGTTGGCTTTACATACAACCAAAGAGAACAGGAAACATTTCATAAGACATCTGGTTACCTTGTACTTGACCACCCATGATGATGGTCTTTGTGAAGACCATCATGAAAGGAACTGTAGCCAATGTACCAACATCATGTAGAGAACTTAAGCAGAGAAATATTATGGATTTGATTATATACTCCAAACTAAATCATCTTATATTTTGACACTCTATGTCTTCAATGCAAAGACTAAAAAAATTTCTCAAAAGAGGTCAAAGTGATAAGAAATATATTGAAAATCATAGATTGGGAATAAAGGAAGAAAAAGGCCAAAGCCTGACTTCACAGAAGCCTCCCACCAATACTGAATGAATGAATGAACAAACCAACATTTATAAAGAGCTCAGTATGGGCAAAGCACTGTGCTGATTGAGCATACAAAGAGAAAATACAGTGTGTAGTCTCTGCTCTCAAAGGGATGACATTCGAATGGGTAAGACAATACATATAGAAGGTTGCAGCTTCAAGGTAAATATGGAAAAGCCCTGTGGTCCTTAGGTTACAGCAATAAAGCAGATGTCAGGGCTTCTTCCTGAATGTCATGTACACTGATTAAATGATAACATTTTCTGTTGATGAACCATTTCATAATGCTAAGGACACTGGGGCCAAGAATTCTCTTTTCTGCATCTTCAGTATCTATGTCTGAATGTAGCCATTGCAGGAGCTCTACCCAGGCTGCAACATCTCCACAGGGATTTCTTCCCAGAGTGATGGTTGAGGGTACAGTTGAAGGACTTTGAGAAAAAACCTAAGTAAGTATAAGGGAAGTCATCCTAAGAGCATTTAATGATGGATCTGGAATGATGACAACCTAGGAGAAAAAATGCTAAAGATCTAGAAAGATTTCTACAGCAAACGTTTCACCATCAAGGACAGGTGCCATGCTTAAATACTACCATCACGGTCCTTGTTACATTTATAGGGGAGGTAGAAAAAACACAAAGAGATCAAAAATGGGAGAAATAACTGAGGTAGAACAAGTGTGCATAGATCTGTGCTGTAGGTAACACAGTTCTGACTGGACTGAGGTACTGATCCGAATGCCAACTGAAGAAAGGAAAGATACCAATGGTGTTGGGAAAAAAATCTCATATCTTAGCAGTACTTAAAAGAGGAGAGAGACTAGGAAAACATCAACCACTATCAACATATAGGCTTACTTTCCCTTCAATAAAAAAAATCATCAGAATCACCTCCACACACATTGAAATCATCTTTAACGATTGTATTAGTAAGAAACAGGATATTACAAAGTTACAGCCCACAGTACACTACGTTTTTACCATCTCACAACTGACTGAAATATATCTGGAGTACAAGGTAAAATAATCAGCATTTAGTAATGTTAAGCACTGTGCTAATCTCTTGGGACACAAACATAAGCAAAAGCAAAGACAGCCCCTGTCCTCAAGGAACTTAGTATTTTGATTGAAGAGAATACACAAAAAGGATCTTACTGTGTTTACTGTTTAACAATTTTTTAAAAATCTGTTTCAATAGAGGAAAGGCCTCCTTGAATAATTTCTTCCAACAGGTTGTAAGTGATCTATACATTAAAATTCCAAGAAAGAGATAAATCTGTTCAAAGACTCTGATCAGAAAAATCCAACAAGGCTAAAGATGAGAAAAGTATGCTTGAGAAAAGTACTTGCCACTGTACTGGAATCAATCAAGTATTTGAACTTCTCCTATATACTATGCTTTGGTCTTGGCACTGAGGCTACAAGGACAAAAATAAAGTCATTTCTATCATCAAAGAGCTAACATTCTACTGGCAAAAATAACATACATAATATGTAAATACAAACAAAAAATATACAGTCAATAAACATTTACTAAGTGCCTACTATGTGCCAGGTACTGTGTTAGGAGGCAAATGACAGGACTTGCCCTCAAGAATATCACAGTCTAACGGGGGACACAATGAGCAAACAAATATGTACAGACAAGGCATGTAAGAGATCAATGGAAAACTGTCAACGGAAGGAAGGTACTAGAATTAAGAGGGGTTAGGAAACACTTACTGAAGAAGATGGGATATTAGTTGGGATTTGAAGGAAGCCCTTAGGTAAAGATGAAGAAGGGAAGCATTCCCAGCATAGAAGAAAACCAAATCAAAAGACTGGACAGGTAGGAAGGGCTAGATTATCAAGGACTTTGAATACCAAACAGGGGATTTGTTACATGATTCTGGAGGTGATAAGGAGCCACAGGAGTTTATTGAACGAGTGTGTGTGTGTGTGTGTGTGTGTGTGTGTGTGTGTGTGTGAGAGAGAGAGAGAGAGAGAAAGAGAGAGAGAGAAACAGAGAGACAGAGAGAGTGGAGGGAGGGAGGGAGACAGAGACAGACTTATTTAGACCTGTGCTTTAGGAAAATCACTTTAGTGACTGAATGGAGAATGGATTGCAGAGGGGAGAAATCTGAAGTAGACAGACCTACCAGCAGACTACTATTATAGTCCAGGCATGAGGCAATGAGAGCTTGTGCTAGAGTCATGGCAGTGTCAGAGAAGAGAAGGGGATGTATATGAGAGATATTGCATGGGTAAAATCAGCAGATCTTGGCAACAGCTTGGATATGGGGGATGATAGATATTTAGGAATCCAGGTTAAGTCTTAGGTTGGGAGCATGAGGAACTGGGAAGATGGTATTATCCTATACAATAACAGGGAAATTGAGGTGGGGGAGAAGTTGAGAAGAAAGAGAATGAGCTCTGTTTTGCAGATGTTTAGTGTAGGATGTCTACTGGACATTCAGTTTGAGATATCTGAAAGACAGCTGGAGATTCAACAATGGAAGTCAGCAGAGAGGTTGGGGCAGAATAAATCATTTTAAGAATCATTGGCATGGAGGTGATCATTAAATCCATGAGAACTGATGAGATTACCAAATGAAAAAGTATATAGAGAGAGGAGAAGTGGGCCCAAGACATGACAGAACCCTGTGAGATAAGAATCTGTACAGCAAAAGAGTCCAAGAAAGGAGCAGTTAGGAGAACTAACTAGGGGAGAGTGGTACCCTGAAAACTTGAAGAGAGAATGAAAAAGAGGGTAATCATTAGTCTTATGAGTTGCAGAGTGGTCAAGGAGAATGAGGACTGACACAGGGTCATTGGATTTGGCAGCTAAGACATCTCATGATTTCCAAGAGATCAGTTTTGGTGGAATAAGTTTGGAAGCCAGATTGTAACTGGTTAAGAAAAGTGCAAGAGGAGAGAAAATGGAGGCAACTATTATAGATGGGCCCTTTTATGAAGATTAAAACATTGCCTCAATATACCAGAAGATACCTATCATTATCATCCCCTTCCAAACCACCCTCCATGTCTTTTCTTCTTAAGGTTGCTTCATCTAACTTTCATATGGCATGATGGCCCTTGATCATTCTGGTCATCCTTCATTAGGTAATTGTCAATATCTTTCCCGAAAAATGTGTCACTCAAAACTCAACACAACAATACAGATATAGTTGGATCATATCAGAATGCACTGGAACTATTATCTCCTTAGTTTTTCTTTATTCTTCTTAAAAGTTTCTTTTTATTCTGAACTTAAACTAGAAAAAGACCATTTCCATATATGCAGCATACAAAAAAGAATTTTATATGAAAGTGTCAATTTCCATTTCGTAGTTCTTGGTTTTAAAAAGGTAATAATAACATGATATATCTTTCATTCAAAATTGTCAGATTTGTCCACATTTAGTTCTGTTATGTTCTGTGCATTTAAAACATGTTATAATGGCCTTCTTTTTTTGATATCACTATTTCTAAAAAATCCTGGTCTTTCCTCCCCTCCCAAGTAAGCAATACAAAAATGGGGAAAACCCCTCATAACAAATAATCAATTAAGAAAATGAATGATAATTATAGCCATATTTAAAAATATATCCTTTTAAACCTTATATCCATCACTTCTCTGTCAAGGGGTGGGTAGCATTACAGGTGTCCTAGAGACATGGTTGGTCATTATATTCATCAGATTTCTTTAGTCTTTTAAAGTTGTTTTTCTTTAGAAGGTTGCTTTCTCCTTTTGTAGACTGGTTCTGCTCACTTCACTCTATGTGAGTTCATACTACTCAGGATTTTGTGAAATAGTGTCTTTTGGCATTTCTTACAATGCAGCATATTGTATAATATACCTTTTTTGGTCAGCCATTTCCCAATAACTGAAGAGGCAACTTAAGATATCCCCTTAAACTCTAGTTCTTTGCTTCTTTTGCTTTCAATTCCCCCCACATTTAGGATCAGGAAGTTTGTTTTGCTTCTGATTATTCTCCATCAGGAATTCCTCTCTCTTTACACCAACTCCAACTCAGTCACTTTCCTACTGAGTTCTTTGGCATATTTTAACACCAAACTATGAGCATGTTCAATACATGTATTCTGTTCATTTAATTGTGGAGAACATCTGATTCCTGCTCTTCCTTTCCCTTCCTTGATGTTTATTTTATCTTCTCAAGTATCCCAAATTATGAGAAATAAGGTCTGCCTCTTTTTTTCCTCATTTCTATATTAGTGTATTTCTCCTTTTAATCTTCCATCTCTCCTGCCTCTTCAAACCCTCAGATCAAAACCATTCTACACCCAAGACCTCCCTTTCTATTATTTAACTCCTCCAATACACTTCAAAACTATGGTTCTGAAGGGACCCTTGTTTCTTCTCTCCCATTAGAATGTTAGCACATCATCACATATCTCCTTCCAAGTTTTGAAATATATTTACCCTCCAGATGTTTCTCGATTTTTTTATTTGTATTTTAAAATTCTTACTTAGCTATGGCATTTTCATCAGGGATGCCTAAAATTCAGTATATTCCACTACTATTTTCACTATGTAGAATATTTAGCTTTGCAGGGTAAGTTATTCTTTAATGTAAGCCTATATGTCTTTTGGGCCTTTTTCTTTTGAGGTTCTTTAAGGAGATGATTTGGAAAGTCTTCTTATCATTACTTTTCCCTCTAGTTCAAATTGATCTGGGCAATTCTCATTTACGATTTCTTAAAATAGTACCCCTGATTGTTAATTTTTTTGAGCATAATTTCTGGGGAGTTGAATGATTCCTAAATTATCTTTTCTTTGTTTCCCCAGTTAGTCAATTTTTTACATTTTCTTTTATTTTTGCAATCTTTTGATTTTATTCTAGTATTTCTTGCTCTTCCATGGAGTCACTGATGTCCATTTGGTCTATTTTAGTTTTCAGGCAGTCTGTTTCTTGAATAATGATGATCACTTTCTGATCTAAGGATTTATTCTCCTTCCAGTTCTTTCCTTGAGTCCTTCATTTTTAAATCTCACTCTATTTCTTCTACTTATTCATGTAAAGTCCATGAAAATAATTTACATAATTCATGGAAAGACAAATATAGTCCTTGTGTAAAGACCACTGTTTCCTTTATAGCTCTGTTTGGAGTTATTGTAGACTTATTCGTTCTTTCTTTTTTGAGATTTCTAAAGTAGAAATAACTTCTGATGCTGGTCAACATGTTCTTTGATTTCTTCATCTCTCCAACTCAGTTTCTGAATTAGGGCTTTGTGCTACAGCTAGGTTCTGTACTTTGCTATACTTCTGGATATGATAGCTGACCTCTCATGGTTTCACACTGGCTTGCCTTGGTTCTGGAAATGACCTGCATCTCTCAGGGTTAGGTGCCTCTGGATCTTTGAGGCTCAGAGATCTAGATCTTGCAGGTCCGCTTGACATCTCTGAGCCTCTCAGACTATAGTGTCCCAATCTGAGCACAGTGCTGGTCACAGCCTACTACACTTCCAAGATCACACTACGGCACTTAGCAAAGTCTTACACTTTTTCCGCTTGCAGATGTGAAGCTTTGTCAATTATATTTGTCCTTGGCTATCTCTAGGAGAATTAGGAAACTACTCTGTACTATAACTGGCTTTACTGGTTGGCTCCCTTTCTCCCTTCAGGCTTCTGACAGACCTGTGCAGAACTAGGGTAGAAGAAATCACTAATTGTAGTTTCTCACTGGATTTCTTGACTACTATTCATTCTGATATAAACCCAGAATTTTATTTGAGTAGATATGTGGGATCTGGGTCACCTTATCTTATGTAGGTAGTCAGCTTGGCTGGAAGTCTAATATCAATTTCATGGAAGCCATGCCTCTCAATGCAGCCCAAGATTACTCTAGCTTTTCTGTCTGATATATCATCACATTGCGGGTTCCAGTTCACCTTATAGTTTACAAAAATAAATAACCAAAACCAAAATCAAAACTAAAAAACTCAGACAGTTTTCAAACTGACCATTTAGCTATAGCTCACTTATCTGGTTGAAAAAGACACAGAAAGGAAGGACTTTACTTTTCTTTTTATCCCTATTCAATTTAATTTAGTTCAATAAAATGGTTTGTCATAATCTCTTCCAATGTAATACACATTGTACAGAGTTGCCTAAGGCTCAGGAATTTTCACTGACTTGCCTAGGGTCACAAAGACCACAAGTATCAGATCTGGAACTCAAAATGAAGCCCTAGAACTCCAACTCCAGAACTGTAAATGAGTCCATTCATAAGGCCCACTTATCGTGTACACCCCCCATCCCTGTGGATACTACCCTCCTAACTAAAGTTACCATGTTTATTTTATATATATTTCATCTATTTATATGTGTACATGTATTTTCCTTATGTACCTAAAGCTTCTTGATGGAGGGGCTGATTTATTTTTATATCCCTAGCATTGAGCACATTTTGCTGGCAAATAATAGATGCTTAATAAAAGCTTGTTAACTGATGCATGTGACTTTCTAATTCCTAAGGACTGAGAGGTGTTAAAGAAGGGGAATTTTAAGAGAAGAGAAGGATGATAGTATTATTGGAATGGTTTTCCTGTATCCCAACCTAGAGATGGAGTTATGAGCAAGATGACCTTTAATGGCCCCCGCTACCTCATGGATCCTATGATTCTCTCTTGTTTTTTTTATAGTATACGTTTATTGCAGTAATGAGAGCAAATTGGATAATTCAGCCTGGAGAACAAAAGGGCCAAGGAGGACTGTAAATGGCTGCCAGGACACAAAGAGTTCCTTATCCTCCTATCCCTCTTTTATTGTATTTTTTTTTTGCTGCTTTACAGTGGTGTGACCTTGGTGAAATCACTTAACTGTTCACTACCTCAGTTTACCCTCATGTAAAATGAGAAGAATGAAGGAGTTAGATTAGGTGTTCTCTGAAGTTCCTTCCAGTAGTGACAGTATGTGCTCTGTGAATTCATCTATCTACATTATTCCAACCAGTTAATTTAGATAAGAAACCACCTTTTAAAGTTACATGCTAGACTTGTTACAGGTAAGAATTAACCCTATAATTGTTTAAGGTGAATTGAATCAAGAGTTGTAAAACAAGTTTGTTTGACTGCTTCCTAATTAGGTAACTGAAGAACATAGACATAGATTTTATTTCTTAAAAGATGCCCCCAAACCTCACATCTGTGAGTATGCACACCCATTAATACACCCATTCTATATCTTGTTCTCCATATCCCACATTTAAAATGAAAGAAACAGAAATATGAGATTAAACCCATTTAATACTGATGGTGATGAGACCTCTAGGGAAATTCAACACAAATGAAAATCTCTAAGTTGAAGCATTATGAAATATGGACTTATGAATTTCCAGCAGCATCTAACAAACATCTTGGATGGAAGTGATATAAGATAAAAAAATAAAATAGAAGACTTCAGAAGCATGGAAACTGAGCAATTAGAGATGAAAATAATGATAAAGGAATCCTCCTTTCAACACACATAGTCACATGGGACATTGATTGAAGAGTTGCAAGAAACAGAATAGTGAGTTTAGTTATATCAGTGATGGATGGATTGTTTCATTATGCCATAGGCCCAGTGAAGGACATTCATGAGTCTAAGTATGATTTCCTCAAGCTGGGAAATTCTTGAGCTTGAGCTTTAGGAATTTATCTGAAGGACAAGTAACTTGTCCAGAGTCATAAAGCCAGGAGAGGTCAGAGGACAAACTTCTACCAAGTCTCTCTGATTCATACTCAAGTATTCCATCCACTATGTCATGCAGCTTCTTCAAAAAGTACACCACATTAAAATAAAAAAATTTAAATTTCACTGGATTATTCATTTTTAAAAGTTTGCTGTAAATAGTATTCTCTCCATACTTAGCATATAAAACATGGCTTTATTTTTAAAAAAATCTATAAAGTATATGTGTTGAAATGGGGGTAGTTTGGACCATATGACTTCTAAGGTTCCTCCCCGCTTTAAACCTAGGGTCCCATGTCACTTTGAATACATCTCTTGCCTAAAATGAAATCTGCCTTTATTTTTTCAATGGTTAACTTTAGATATATAAAGTATGGCACAAAGAGAAATTGTTTTAAGTTTAACCAGGAAGACTATATTTATAAGGGACTATAGGAAAAGAAATAACTCAGCTACTGGCTAGATTAGATTGTGAGAGATCAGTCATCAGTTAGATGGCTAGAATTTCCAAAAAAAAATGTAGGCAGATGTAAGTCTGTATGTTTAACAACCTGGATGGGAATGCAGGATGGGGTGGGGGTGGGGAGAGAAGGAAGGTATGCGCAAACACTTTCAAATTTCATCTGCATTATTAAGACTTTAAGTCAAGACAATAAATGAAGCAGTAAATCTAGCTTGACTTGTGACTATACAATTCTTAGACATAAATGCTCACAATGAAAATTTAATAATTGGCTCTCCTAAACTGATTAGAATTGGCTCCAGCACAACCCTGAATACAGGTAATTATTGAATAATATTAATTAATATTATGAATTAATGTTAACTAATAACATGAATCCACTAATCTCATTTGGGGCTTAGTGGTTCCTATGGTATGGGATGGCCAATTTACTAAAGTTACAATGCATTCACCTAGCATTTATCAAGCACCTCCCTCTCTTATACACCAAGCACTGTGCTAGGTGCCAGAGGAACAAAGACAAAGATGAATTCTTCTCTTCAAGGGAACTTACATTCTATTTAAAGTGTCATTTCATATAGAGAAAAAATTCAATTCACATAAATATGAATCAATGCATGATAAAATTGAGAGAGGGGAGGCATTAACAACCAGGAAGACTCAGTAAAGGCCTATGTCAAGTAGAGGTTGAACTGATGTTGAGCTTGGAAGGAGATCACGAAGTCCAAAAGGTACAGGTGAGGAGGGAGTGCACTCCAGGCATGGGGTACAGCCAGTGCAATGGTAAAAACTAGAAAATAAAATGGTATGTACAGAGAAGGATGGTTTTCCCAGATCAGATAATATATCAAGGAGCATTATGTGTAATAAATTAATCCAAGTGAGAAGGAAGTGCATTGTTTGTAGAGCTATGAGCAGGCTCAGCCATGATGGAAAGCAATTTGGAATTATGTTATTAATCAAAGTTATTTAACTGTCTATACCCTTTCACCACGACCACTGCCAGGTCTATACCTCAAAGAGATTAAAGAAAGGGAAAGACTGATATTTGCAACCAAAATATTTACAACAGTTCTTTCTGTGTTGACAAACAATCATAAACTAAGACAGTGTCCATTAATTGGTGAATGGGTGAAAAATCACATATACATTATATAATACTACTGTACTATAAGAAATGATGGTGATAGTTTCAGAAAGACCGAGGAAGACCTGTATGATTTGACACAAGGTAAGGTGAATCAAGAGCACAGTTTATGCAGTAACAAGAATATTGTAAAGACACACAACTTTGAAAGATTTGAGAACTCTTATCAACACAATGATCAAGCACAATTTCAGAGGATTCCTAATGAAACATATCACCCATTCTTTTAATAGACAGGTGATAAGACTCAAAATGCAGACTGAGACTGTGCTAACAGTGAATTTGAAATATATTGTCTGATGATGTAGTTTTAGATGATAAGACTCCAATATAGAATTACTTAAAGTTCTTGCCAAATGCAGTAGATGGGAGCCATACCTATTCCTAGGATCTTTGATTATAAACTTGAAACCTTACCTAATTACTAGTCCCAGTAAAGAAATTCCCTGTACCCTAGTCTAGTACTGGTAAGTGATCCAGATAATTTCCCTACTAGATCTGGGTCTGATCTGGAATGCCCTCCTTCCCCACACTGGTGTCAAAAATCTAATATCAACCAAGCCCATGTTTAAGGTATAAAAATTCCACACTCAGATTCTATCCTGAGTGAGTACTCCCACAGAGATATTCACTACCATATCCATCTCCCATACCCTGAGATAGATGAGTTTCTTTGTGTTGCCATATAGTATATGTATATATTTTTTTACCTACTTGCTATGCCATATATAATAATAAACCTCATGTTTGTACTTGCTTTGAGTACCAATTTCCTATAAATTCTTGAACCTAGGTCTATGCTCTAAAAGTCGAATATAGTAGAGACATATTTTTATGAACATGGCCAGTTCATTTATTTTTGCTTGACCACACGTGCTTATAACACTATTTTTGTTTTTCTTGCTTTCTTTTTGTGGGAGGGTAGTTGGGAATGGAAAAGATGGAGGGAGAGAAGATGGATTTTCATCTAAAAATAAAATAAAATTTAATTTTAAAAAATAACCGAAATCTAATTTTTTTTCAAAAAGAAAGAACTTGCTGAAAATCATGAATCACAAAGAATGCATTGACAAAATCTTTGGCTTTGAAAATGGATAAGGCTCCCACAGAGGCCTAGAAATTCATGGCTCCTTCTAGCACCTGAGATTATTTGACACACTAGGTTGGAGAAGGCTAATATTGAGGGTCAATTATTTTAATGCCCCAGAGTACAGAACAAGCAAATAGATCTGATGAAGGAATATAAATATTGCATGTATTTTGAAAGGTCTGCCTGGTTAACTAAATAGAAGGAATAGACCTTTCCTACCAAAGTTGTGGAAAAATGAAATTGAATGCCTAAGCCAGGCTATCCTGGAAAGGCTGACATTCTAATATCTACCTCAATTCAGGGAAAAGACTCTTC
>JAQQSK010006906.1:0-14209 GCA_028658325.1 Potorous gilbertii
CTCATAAAAGAGGCAAGAAAAAGATTTTCCAATAAAGGGGAAAAGGGGGTAAGTGAGAAGGGAAAAAGTGGAGCTTACTCTCATCACATTTTGATTAAGGAAGAAATAACATGCATGCATAATTTGATATGAAAATCTATCTTACATTACAGGATAGTAGAGGAGAAAGGGACAAGTGGGGTGGGCAGGATGATGGAAGGGAGGGCAAATGGGAGGAGGGAGCAATTAGAAGGAGATACTTTTGGGGAGGGAACAAGATCAAAAGAGAGAATAGAATAAATGGGGGCCAGGATAGGATGGAGGGAAATATAGTTAGTGTTACACAACATGACTATTATGGAAGTCATTTGCAAAACTACACATGTATAGACTGTATTGAATTGCCTGTCTTGTCAGTGGGGGTGGGTGGGGAAGGAGGAAGGAGAGAAGTTGGAACTCAAAGTTTTAGGAATGTATGCTGACAATTGTTTTTGCATGCAACTGAGAAATAAGAAATACAGGTAATGGGGTATAGAAATTTATGTTGACCTACAAAACAAGAGAGAAGATGGGGATAAGAGAAGGGAGGGCAGATTAGGGAAGGGGTTATCAGAATGCTCAGCATTCTGGGCTTGGGGAGTGGAGTGATGAGTTGAAAATTTGGAACTCAAAATTTTGTGGAAATGAATGTTGAAAACTAAAATAAATAAATAAACAAAATAAAATAAATCAGGAAAAGAAAGAATTTACGAGGATTCCTTCTTCCTCAATTTTCCCAAATACTCTATATAGTATTGGATTTAACTATTCTTTAAATGTTTACTAGAATTCACTTCTAAATCCATCTGGCCCTGGAGGTCTTTTCCTAGGGAGTCCATGGATGACTTGTTCAATTTCTTTTTCTGAGATGAGGTTATTTAAGTATTCAGCTTCCTCTTCTCTAAATCTGGGCAATTTATATTTTTAAAATAATCATCTATGTCATTTATATTGTCAAATTTTGGGGCATAAAGTTGGGCAAAGTAATTTCTAATTATTGTTTAAATTTCCTCCTCATTGGAGATTAGTTCACCCTTTTCATTTTTGATATTGGTAATTTGGTTTTCTTCTTTCTTTTTATAAATCAAATTGACCAAAGGTTTATCCATTTTATTGATTTTTTTTTCATTGAACCAACTCTTAGTTTTATTTATTAGTTCAATAGTTTTCTTAATTTCAATTTTATTAATCTCTCCTTTGGTTTTCAGTATTTCTAATTTGGTATTTTCTTGAGGATTTTCAATTATTTCTTTTTCTAGCTTTTTTTAGCTGCATAACCAATTAATTGACCATATATATCTATATCCATATCTATATAGCTATATCTATTTCTATTTTATTAATGTAGGCATTCAAAGATATGAAACTTCCCCTAAGAACTGCTTTTGTAGTATCTCAAAGATTTGGTAGGTTGTATCATTAGTGTCATTCTTTTGAATGAAGTTGTTGATTGTTTCTATGATTTGTTGTTTAACCCACTCATTCTTTAAGATTAGATTATTTAGTTTCCAATTAATTTTTGGTCTATCTTTCCATGGCCTTTATTACAAATAATTTTTATTGCATTATGATCTGAGAAGGATGTATTCACTATCTCTGCCTTTCTGCACTGGGTTGTGAGGTTTTTATGCCCTAGTACATTGTCCATTTTTGTATATGTGCCATGTAGCATTGAGAAAAGGTATATTCCTTTCTATCCTCATTCAGTTTTCTCTAGCTTATCCAGAGTTTTATTCACCTCCTTAACTTCTTTCTTGTTAATTTTGAGTTTAGATTAATCAAGTTAAAAGAAGGGGAGGTTGAGGTTCCCTACTAATATAGTTTTGCTATCTATTTCTTCCTGTAACTCCATTAACTTCTCCTCTAAGTATTTGGATGCTATACCACTTGGAGCATATATATTTAGTAATAATATTTCTTCATTGTCTCTGGTGCCTTTTAGCAGGAAATAGTTTTCTTCCTTATCTCTTTTGATTAGATGTATTTCTGCTTTTGCTTTTTCTGAGATTAGGATTGCTACCTCTGCTTTTTTTACATCAGTTGAAACACAATATATTCTGCTCCAACCTTTTACCTTTACCCTATGTGTATTTCCCCGTTTCAAACATGTTTCTTATAAACAAGATAGTGTTGGAATATGGTTTTTCATCCATTCTGTTATCCATCTCCAATTTATAGGAGAGTTCATCCCATTCACATTCACAGTTATGATTACTATCTGTGTCTTTCCCTCCATCCACCTTCCCTCATTTGTGCTTCTAGTTCTCCCTTCTCCCTTCCCCTCCATAAGAGAGTTTTAATTTTTGACCACCGACTCCCTCATTCTTTCCTTCCTTCTTTCTACCCCCCTAACTTTTACTCCCCTTTATCCTTACTATCTCTTCCCTCCGTTTTATCTTCCCCTCCCTTTTCTTTCCCCTTTCCCTTCCTACTGTTTATAGAGCTAGTTTTATTTCTATACTTAACTGAGTTTGTTGTTCCCTCCTTGAACCAAATTAGATGAGAGTTAAACTCAAACAATGCTCATCTCTCTCCCCTCTTTCTCTCTACTGTAATATATTTTTTTACCTCTTCCTGTGATGTAATTTACCATTTTCTGCCTCCTCCTTATCACATCTCCTGTTACAATCCCTTAGCACGCTTAAATCACATTTTTATCATCACATCATTTACTTTATACCCATTTCTTCTATCTATGCATATCCCTTTTTATTTCATAATAAATATACAATTCTCAAGAGTAACAAGTATCATCTTCCCTTATGGGGATATAAACAGTTTGCCCATATTGAGTAACAAGTTTTTTTCCCCTGTTTACCTTTTCATACTTCTCTTGATACCTGCATTTGAAGATCGGATTTTCTATTGAGTTCTGGCTTTTTCATCAGGAAGGTTTGGAAATCTCTTATTTCATTGAATGTCCATCTCCTTGCCTGGAATATCATGCTCAGCTTTTCTGGGTAATCCTTGGTTGTAGTCCCAGCTCCTTTGCCTTATGTAATATCATATTCCAATTCCTTCAATCTTTTAATGTAGAAGCTACAACATCCTGTGTGATCCTGACTGTAGCTCCTTGACATTTGAATGGTTTCTTTCTTGATACCTGTAGTATTTTCTCCTTCACTTGATAGTTCAGGAATTTGGCAACAATATTCCTTGGTGTTTGTGATTTGGAATCCCTTTCAGGAGGTGAATGGTGGATTCTTAAAAATGATTTCTTGGAAGATATTGTCCAGGCTCTTTTTTTCATTATGATTTTCTGGTAGACCAATAATCTTTAGATTTTCTTTCCTGGATCTAATTTCCAGGTGAGTTGTTTTTCCAATTAGATATTTTACATTTTCTTCTATCTTTTCATTCTTTAGATTCTGTTTGACTGATTCTTGATGTCTCATAGAGTTATTAGCTTCTACTTGCCTGATTCTTATTTTTTATCAAATTGTTTTCTCCAGTTAACCTTTGCATCTCCTTTTCCATCTGTCCAATTTTTCCTTTTAAGCAGCTATTTTTTCCAGTTAATTTTTGCACCTCCTTTTCCATTTTCCCAATTTTCCTTTTAAATTCTTCTGTGATTTCTTTTTTCCATATTTTTAAAATCATTCACCAGTTTTTCTTCTATTTCTCTAATTTGGCTTTTAAAAGCCTTCTTGAGTTTTTCCAGGAATGCTCTTTGTACTTCAGACCAGTTAATATTCCCTTCTGAAGTTTCAGATGGGAGTGCAGTTTCGATGCTGACCTCTTTGGTATCTGTGTTTTGATCCTTGACACCATAGAAAGATTCTATGGTCTTTTCTTTTCTGCTTTGCTTCTTACACCTGATGATGATCACCCTTTTCTTGGCTTTTAAAGTAGATCTCTGCTTCTGGGGCACAAGGGTCTCTATCCCACAGTTCTTGTGCCTTGAACTTGAGGCTTTGTGTGTTGTAGCCTCTGGTTCTTTCAACTAGAAGCTAAAATGCTACAGCTTACCTGGTGCTGAGCTGGCTGGTGTAAGAAATCAGAGGCCAGGTGAAGTCTTTCTTGGTTTCCCAGGAGTTGCCCTGGAGCTAGCTGTGTTAAGTGTGGAGGAGAGGTGGTCTGGCTATAGCAGATCTCCTCTGCTGAGCTAGAGCATAGGCAAGCTTAGTGGTTTGTAATCCCATCTGCACTAGTGTCTTCCTGATTCCCCTGGTGTGCTGAGGCACACCTGGGGTCCTGGAGTTGGCAGTTGCAGGCTTCACCCCCCTGGGGCTCAGGATCTCCTCTTGGTTTGTTAAGGTGGGGCTGTCTGGGACAGCTCTGGCCCTGCACTGGTCCCCTTCAGCCACCGCAAGAGGGACCCTCCTTAGCGATTTTCCTAGCCTCACATGCTCAGAGACTGTTTTCCCCTTTGTCTGATCCCACTGTTCCAGAATTTTTTCTAGGGAAATATTTTGTGGGCTTTTCAAGGTCAACAAGGGGAGGGAGGGAATATTTACCGATTGCTCTTCCACCTTGGCTCCTGGAAGTTCAAGTAAGTGACTTACAGACTTTTAATTTGTGGGTTGATCATCTCATGAGCAGCCATTGCAGATAGCTGGGGCTCTATGACTCTCACTCACTCAGTTCCACTGGACTCCCATCCTGGGATGATATGCCCGAGGTTCCACAGTGTGACTGCTACCTCACCCCATGCAAGACTTCCTGCTTGGCCCTGCCACAGCAAGGAGTGCACTGGTACAGCCTGTGTGCTGTGTGCTCCTCAAACCCAGCACAAGGGATCCTTCCCATCCACCTTCCAGTCTGTCCTGGGCTGTGAATCTGTCACAGTCTGTCTCCTATGGGATTCTGCCTCTCCAACATCCAGTCAGATTTTCTTTTTAGAGTATCTGAAGGAGTTTGTTTAAGAGTTTTGGTGAGTAGTTGCTCTCATTCCCTGTTCATCATTTCTTATGGCACAATAATATTCCATTACATTCATATATCACAACTTGTTCAGTCATCCCACAATTGATGGGCATTCCCTCGATTTCCAGTTGTTGGACATCACAAAGAGAGCTCCTATAAATATTTTTGTACGTGAGGAACCTTTTCCCATTTTTATGATCTCTTTGGGATACAGTCCTAGAAAAGAGATATTGCTAGGTCAAAGGTTATGCCCATTTTTTGTAGCCCTTTGAGCATAGTTCCAAATTGCTTTCCAGAGTGGTTGGATCAGTTCACAGCTCCACCAACAATGAATTAATGTTCCAACTCTCCCACATCTTCTCCAACATTTATCACTTTCCTGTTTTGTTATGTTAGCCAATCTGATGGGTGTGATGTGGTACCTCAGTGTTGTTTTGATTTGCATCTCTCTAATCAATAGTGATTTAGAGCATTTTTTCATATAACTATGGATAGTTTTAATTTTTTCCCTCTGTCCCCTTAATTTTCGATTCTCTGCCACCAAAGAGAGTTGCTATAAATATTTTTGTACAAATAGGTCCTTTCCCCTTTGTTTTGTTTTGTTATCTCTTTGGGATCCAGACCTAGTAGTGGTCTTTCTGGATCAAAGGGTATGTACAATTTAGTTGCCCTTTGAGCATAGCTCCAAATTGTTCTCCAGAATGGTTGGATCAGTTCACAATTTCACTAACAGTGCATTAGTGTCCCCATCTTCCCCACATTCCTAAGTTGGAGGAAATCTTAAACGAAAATTGCTAGCTATGGTGGGGAGAGAAGAAAGAGAGGGAATGATTTCTCTTTTCTGTGCCTTGTGCTATTTATCTCTTCCTCCACATCCCTTATATGCTCCAATGCTCACTCTCCTTTTCCTTCACAAAGCTAAGGAGAATCATTGTCTAGTGCCTCTCATTGAATCATTTTCATGGGGATCAGGACACCATATCCATGAATGGGCCCTGAATCTCAAGCTTGTATTCAGTACAACTTGAAGAGTGGGGAAAATGAGTCAGAGCTCAAGGTATTTAATTCCTGTGACATCATTTCAGGAAATTTTCACCTTGTGTGACCTTGCTTTCTTTTTATCTTGTATGTTCAGACTTAGTTAATTTCAAATATAAGTCGTAATTCCTTTGTCTGAGAGTTATAGAAAACATTGCTCCATCTTGCCAGAAGATGAAATTTGGTCAAGATAAGAGTAAAGTCTTTCTCACTTGGGCTCCCCAAGTTAACTTTTTGGATACAAATGAGGGAGTTATAGGTAGGTAGGAGGTCCTATGAAAAAGATCTGGGAATTTAGTATATGGCAAGATTAGAGTGTTCAACATAGCTACCCAAAAGGTAACTTGATCTTAAGCTACGTGAGGAGAAACAGAGACCAAAATGAGGGAGCTGAGATTCCCATGGTACTCTACCAAAGTGACTGTGCATTTGAGATATTTGAATTCAGTTCTGGTCACCATCTTGGAGGAAGGATGACTTCTCACCTCCTGAGAGTGTTGGAGAAAGAATTTTGGCTTGGGTGTAGGTTGGCTGGGATGGTGTCTGGAATCCTATAAAACTCAGATTGTGCTACTATATTTCTGTCATTAAGCACCTACCTACTGTGTGCCAGGCACTGTGCTAAATGCTGGGGATACAAAGAAAGGCAAAACATGCTGTCCAGGAGTTCTAATGGGGAAGACAACTTGCAAGCAACTGTTTACATATACAGTGTAAGTTCAAGGTAAATCTTAAACAGAAATCACTGACTATGGGGAGGAGAGAAGACAGGGAAAATGACTTCTTGCATAAAGTGGGATTTGGGCTAAGTCTTGAAGGAAACCAAGAAGGCCAGGAGGCAGAGGTGAGAAGAGAGAGTATCCTAGGCAAAGGCACAGACAATGCAAAGGCGTGGAGGCAGGAAGTAAAGTGTTATATGTGAGGAATAGCCAGAGTTGCTAAAGCCAGCTGGATGTCTGTACTGAGTCTAACACCAAGATGGTGAGCCCTTGGGTGCAGGGTGCTGCAAAGTTGCCAAAGGAGGTGTGAGCCAGTCCAGACTAGAAACAGCAGGTCAAAGCTTCTATACCAAACAGAAGTTGGATCAGTCCTGTGAGTGCCCACTGTAGGTGTGAGAGAAAGAAATCCAGTTAAAAAAATAAAGGTTGTTAAAGTAGTCCAGGTATGAGGTGATGAGACTGGACTATTAAAAAGGTGGTAACTATTGCAGTTGATACAATGGATAGAATCTTGAGCCTAGAGTCAGGAAAATTTGAGTTCAGATCTCACCTCTGTCACTTACTAGCTGTGTGACCCTGGGCAAGCAGGTCACTTAACCTTTGTCTGCTTCAGTTTCCTCAACCATAAAATGGGAATATAATAGCACCTACCTCCCCATGGCTGTGGTTAGGATCAAATTAAATAATATTGGTAAAATTCCTGGCACTTAGTAGGCACTATATGAATGCTTATTCCCTGCCCTATGAGTGGAGAGAGAGGGATATGTATATGATAGATGTTGTAAAGATAAAACTGATAAGACTTAGCAACAGATTGGATATGTGAGGTGAGTTTGAGTGAGGAATTGAGGATGGCAGTGAGTTAGCCAGCCCTGGTGACTGAGGGGACAGTGGTGCCTTGGACAGGAATAAAGAAATTGGGGAGAGGGGAGTGTTTGGGGGGGATATTGAGCCCTATTTTTGACATGTAACATTTGTGATGTCTAGAAGATATCCGGTTTGAGATATTCAAAAAATAGCTGGAAAGACTGGAGGTTAGAAGAAAGGTTAAAGTTAGATATATAGATCTGGGCTTCATCTGCATTGAGACAGTAATTAAACCCAAGGGAGCTGATGAGATCATTAAGGAAGATCGTATGAAGGGAGAAGAGAAGATGACTCAGGATAGAGCTTTGGAGATTACCTCCAGTTAATGGGCCTGACCTAAAGGAAGACCCAGCAAAGGAGACTGAGAAGGAGCTGTCAGACAGGAAGGAGAACCAGGAGGGGGCAGGGTCATGAAAACCTAAGAGAGAACACAGGAGAGGAGAGCCATCGACCACGTCAAGAATGGCCCAGAATTGATCGATAAGCATTTACTAAGTACTTGTTCTGTACCAGGCATTGATAAGTACTGGGGATACAGATACAAGCAAAAAACAAGCCAGTCCCTGCCCCCAAGGTGCTTAATTTCTAATGAAGAAAGACAAGGTATCAAAGGAAACTGAATATTGGCAGGGTCGGGGTGGGGGGGGGCGGGGGGAGGAGAAGGTACCTGATCTGGGACATGATGGTGAAGTTGGAACTGGATTCTGGAGACAAATGAGGGGTGGCTGACTAGGACCCTTCCTCAAAATAGTGGTTCTTGGAGGAAGTCATCAATGGGAAAAGGGGTCTTCTAGGGTGGAGGAGGCCATAGGGACTAAGGGAAGAGCCAGATTGAGAATCCAGAGTCAGAAATGAAGCTGAAGGGAAATGATGGATAGCAGGCCTAGGGTCTTCCTCAGAATAAAGGTTCTAGAAAAAGGGCCAAGGAACATGAAGCCTGAGAAAAGGCCATTGGCAATTTTGGAGAGAGAGTTGTGTTTGTTCTTCATTCTCGAAGAGGACCATGACATCAAGGAGATGATGACATGACTTGTAGTTGACTTTGATTTGAGTGAGGGCCTATTGTGCAAGGCCACTAGCCTCACTTTCTCCTCCAGAACCATCAGTGACCAAATATTCCTCAGGATGACTGGAGATGGCCCAGGATGCAAATGGGATATGATATGGCCTCCCAGAAACAGTACCTGGGGAAGCAGAAATGGGGGATGTGGAGGTGATGGGGGAGAGACTAGTACTTAGTGGCAGTGGTGTGTATGTGAGGGTATAGTACAAGGCTTCTTGTGAATGATGAGGTCATATTGCAGAGGGTTTAAAAGTGAGAGGAGTGAAAGTGGAGGCATTGAATGTAGGCTGTTTTGTCAAGTGATTTGGCCAAGAAATGGAGGTGAGAAATGGAGGATGATTGCTAGGAGGGACAAGTGAATCAAGAGAAAGTCTTTAAGGGTGGGAGAGACATGGCCATGTATGTAGATGGTAGAAAAAGAGCCTGGGAGAGATTGAAGATTAGGGAGAAGAAGGAAGACATTAACTTTGTTTTCAGAGGGCAGATCTAGGGGGTGGTGAACAAATGTTATAGGAAGACAGATCTCAGCCCAAAACAAAAATAAAATTTCAACCGATTGAACTGTCCCAAGATAGAATGAGAGTGAACTCCCCATGACTAGATGTAATCAAGCAGAGGCTTGTCAGGAATATTCCCAAGAAGATTCTGGCATATAGCAGGTGGTTGAAATCTATGTTGTGCTGAGACTTTTCCAGCTTTGCTCATTCCTACCTCCTCCATCTCATGGAACCCGCAGCTTCCTTCAAGGCCCTGTTCAAATGCCAAGAGGCCTGAGTTGTTAGTGCTTCTCCTTCTACCACTGTGCATTTCTTTGGCATACATTCTATATTGACTTATCTGTGGACATATTGAAACCCCTTCTCTCCTGCTGCCTCCCGCCCAGAGAATGTAAACCCTTGAAGGTCAAGGACTGTTTCATTTTGGTTTCCCTAGCTTTTAGCACTATGTAGGTGCTTAATAAATGTGTACTGTGTCTTGCACATAGTGGGTACTTGATAAATGTTTATTGATTGATTTCTCTGAATTCTATCCTCTGGGGATAGATGTAACAAATGCAATCCAGGTCAGAGAGATAGCGTAAAGAACCCTGCCTCTGTAGTCAGGAGACCTGGGTTCAAATTTCGACTCTGCTACTTTCTACCTGGGTGACTTTGGATAAATCCCTTCCTTTTTCTAGGGCACAGTTTTCATCTTTGCAAAAGGAGAGGATTGAACTATATTGTCTCTAAATATCCTTTCAGCTCTAGAGCTATGTTTTCATTGTTATTGTTATGTAGTATTTATATAGTGCTTTAAGGTTGGCAAAGTACTGTCCAAATCACTTGATCCTCAGAACAACACTAGGAGGCAGGCTATAGTTATCCCCATTTGACAGATGAGGAAACTGAGGCAGATAGAAATTTAATGTCTTGCCCAAGGTCACATAGCTAGTAAATGTCTGAGGCCATATGGGAAATTTGAAATTTTTTTATTATTTCTTCTCCCCATGATAAACTTTTCGATATGGAAGACTGATGCTCTTCCTTTTCTGGGCTAGGCTAAACAGTTCCATTGCCTTGTATCCCTGAACTCACAGCCTCTTAGAGCTATAATGTGTGTTGGATTATAGAATGTCGAATGTTGGAGACCTTAGGATATAGGAGATTGGGCCTAGAAAAGATGTTATAACAGAATAATCTGGAAGCAACCCAATCTCCTTATTTTACAAATTAGATAACTGAGGCCCAGCTATGGGAAATGACTTGTCCCAGTTTGTGGCAAAGCTAAAGATAGAACCAAAGCTTCTGGACTTCCTGTTCCACTGGGTCATCTCAGGCCTCCCTCTGTCCCTATGAGCACGCTTTGTCACTTGCTGATGTGCGTGGGATTGGCGCTGTCTCCGGCAACCCATGTGAACCTGGTTTCTAAGGGATGTGACTTTTCCGTTTGACCTAAAGGAAAATGGATATCATGCATTGATTTGCCCCTGGTAGATGAGCCAGGGATCAAAACTCTGTGAAATCTATTCTTTCTTCGCATATTGTCTACTCGGGGAGGGCTCTGTCTCCAATTTGTTGATAGTGGAAGTATTTCGTCTATGGGATGGTAATGAAAAAAAAATAGCTATTTTCATAATGCTTTGGAGCCTGTCACAACAGAGGCAGAGTGCAAAGTAGAATTAGGTAATTGGGGAGCTGATCAATGGAGAAACCCAATTAATTCAGGTAGACTTCTGTGGTAGGTCAATTTGGCCTGTTTAATCAAAGTCTGAATAATATATATTCATCTGGTCAATCTCATACTTGTGTTCCGATCCCCACAAGCTGCTGGGATGAAGCTTTATAACTTGAAAGACATGATCATCCCACGCTGGTAGCTTGTTAAGACAGATCGATGCCCCAGCTTGTTGGCATAAACACAAATCTTATGTGTATTTGATGAGCTATCTCCATAGGCAGGTCAGAGTTCAAAGGCAACTTGTCTGACATTCTCCAGCAAGTCTGAGACTGAGCTGGAGAGGAGAAACTCAGTACCCTGATTCCTATGTCACTGTATACCTTAATTGCCCTTGGAGATAGGTGGTGAATTATTACCTTGACCATTTTACAGATGTGGAAACTGAGGCTCAGTCAGATTAAGTGCCTTGTCAGAGGTTAGACAGCTAGAATCACAGAGTCCCTTAACACAGCTCCATTGCATGACCCTAGGCAAGTGCCTTCAAGCAATTCTTTAAGACTACATCTAGGTTACACAGACAAGGTGCTAGAGGATATTTCTTATTGGAAACTCCCTATTTCGAGAACATCACCAAAAAAACTGATGAATAAAATGAAATGAAATAAAAAAAAACCAATAACAACATCCTCAACAGATGACCATCTAACCCTAGTATGAAGAATTTGCTATTTGAGGAGCTCACTAACTCCTGAGGTAGCTACTTTTAGATGACTCTGATTGTTAGGTAGTGTTTCCCTCCCTCCTCCCAATAGGCTGTGGTGTGTCAATGTTCTTCCTAACATGTGGCCCCTCAGGACTAAACCCACTTCTCCAGCTCTTGTCCAGACAAGGCAGAGGACAGCAGATCCTGCCCCTCACTCCCTTAGGTCAGTTTCATTTTCTAGGCTGCCTCATTTTACAAGCTGCCTTATGAAGTTTATACTTTACTCCAACCATCTAGAGAGGCGTTCCTCAGTGTTAAGTCCATTTCTGAGACTTGGAGATAGACTCCAGAATTGGAGCACCTGAGGGTGAAATTCCCTGCCCTCTAATATTTACTATCTCTGTGACCTGGCCTAAGTCGCCGGCCCTCTCTGAGCTCTGACTTCCTCAGCTGTAAAATGTGGGCTAGGCATTCCAAGGCAGAGGTTTCTTTTCAGAGATGGCAGCATAGTGACAAGAATGACAAGAGAACAGTGATTCTGGAGTCCAAGGGTCTGCATTCAAATCCTACCTCTAATCATTGGTAGCTGTGAGATTTGAGCAAGTCACTCTACTTCTCTCTCAATACCTAATCTGTAAAATGATGGGGTTGGATGGGAAAGCTTTGGATGTCTCTCTGAACTCTAGATTTAGGATCCAATTAATCAGTTGATGCTGGAAACAATAGATAGAATGAGGGTTTTTTTTGCCAGGGGTTAATTGATGGATTTCAGGAGTCCTGTGAACTTGGATATATACATATGTGTGTTTGCATGTATGTATGTATATTTTATACATATATAACTGGTTTTATACATGTATATATTCATATATACACGGTTTATTATATGTTTGATGTATACAAATATCTTTATTTTCACTAACCTCTGATTGAAATTTAGCATTTTCTTCAATTATTTAAAAATATTCCTCTAAGAAGAGGTCCATAGAAGAGGCTAGAGAGACCCAGAGCATAAAGGTTAAGAACCCTTTTTAATTTGCACATTTAAGGGAAAGCTAGATGATTAAACTGAAGAGACACCCAAGGGTGGCAGTGAGGGAGAAAGGGACAAGAGAAGGATGCTTGGGTCACATCTCAGCACTTCAAACTGGGCTTCATTCAACACCTTCAAAATTAGGGTAACTGGAGTAGTGGTTGAGAATAGTGAAGCTGGTCAGAGGGAAGTGATGGGATCAGGGATACTGACTGAAATTCTCAAGCACAAAGGTCTTCCCTCCGTTGTAGGAGGATGCCTTGTAAGAGGCCAGTGCTAGAACTTGTTACGATACACCAAGTTCTTGCCAGTTGGGTGGGTCTCTTGGGGGATTATCACTCCATCCATCAAGACAGTTTGGGGAAACTGAGGAAGGCCAAATGGAGAGAAAGGAAGATGTGTGTATGAGGCTAGGCTCTACTCAGCTATCATACTGGTTTCTCCACTTCTGACATCCTAGGCAGAGAGGGGCCAATTAGCTGGGAAACTGGACATTTTTGACTGGGAAGACTTCAGGCACAGAGGATTCCTGATATGGGGCAGGGGAAAAGCTATGAAAAACAAGAGGGTTTTCAACCTCCGACAGCCTTTCTTTACTTGCGATATTGATTGTATTTTTAATACAAGCTCAGGATTTTCTATTTGTGCCTCTTAAATTCCCTCTTACTGAATGAAATTGGTTACCACCTGTCAAATCCACCTAAGTGGTTTTCCATCTCTTCATTTTGCTAGCGATGATATCGCACATTTATACAGTACTTTAAGGTTTATAAAATACTTGGCTCTCGCCAATCCCAGGAGGAAATTGAGACAGTGCAGATTTTATTACCTTCATTTTACAAATGATACCCAGAGAGGGCAAGGAACCTGCTCACAGTCACACAGCTAGTGAGTGGCAGAGGAGAAGCAGAAGCAGAGAAGGCATGTTGGGGACTTTTGTTTATAATTCCTCAGAAATTCCAGCACCCACTTCTGCGCTCTGGGCTCAGCTGCACAGAGGGAAGGGTCCCTGGCCTCCCAGGGTAGGGGCGGCCTGTTTGGAAGGTTCTCCTCCCCCCACTCATTCGGATGGATGAACACTAGAGAGCCTCTTGGAAAGTCCCAGAAACCTCATGGTCACATTGTACCAAATGTGTTTGCTTAGTAAGAAGGCTGGATGTGCACCACCTATCTATTGATGCACCTTAGCAAGCTCTTTGAATGTAAGTGCTATGTCATGAATGCATTGATGTCCCGGGGTCAGACTCTAACCTCTCAGGTCCTCGCAACTCAGTGTGGCTGTACTTTTGGAGTTCTGTAGTGCTTTGAACCTTTCCTCCCAGTACAATAGCAGTCCCTGTGTATGGGCCATAGTACATATAGACAGATTTCAAAAGCTTGGTACAGAGAGCTCTGCCTATGAGTCATCAGGCTCAATTGACCCAGCCTGCAAGTCCACCTGAATTAATTAGATTGTTCTCATTGATTAGCTTCCAACAACCAATCTCTCCCTTGAACTTTGCCTCTGTCGTGACAGCCCTGAAATGTGAGGAAAATGGCTATCTTTTCATCACTGTTCCAGGACAGTAAACACTTAGATTATAAACAGTAAATATGGGGCAGAAGAAGCCCTTCTGCAGGAGGCCTCTGCACAAGCAGGTGCTTTCAGCCACTGCTGCTTCAAAAATATCTCTTGCTGGAGGGGGGGAAACATACCCCGTGCAAGGAAAATCAATTTAGGGGAAAATGACATATTTCCCAGTAGT
>JAQQSK010006907.1:0-14209 GCA_028658325.1 Potorous gilbertii
CAGATTGGTGATATGGGTAATTAGAATGTCCAGTGTATTGGGGATGGGGGAGGGGACAAATGGGGAGAAAATTTTGGAACCCAAAATCTTGTGAAAATGAATGTAAAAAGTTAAATAAATTTATTTTAACTAAATAAATAAATAAAAATTTAAAAATAAAAAAAAGTTAATGTGCATGAGCATTTTGACACATAGGAAGAAACAGAAAAAGGTTATATATGAAACTGTGAAACTGTTATGTATAGCTTATTTTTAGTATATATTAAATTTAAGAAAATAATACTACCAGGGTTCCTTTTGTTTCATTCTAAGTTTACTTTTTCTGTACATTTTAAAATATTACATTGAGGTTTTCTTTATTTTTTCTTTTTCATCACTATCAGTTACTTCACAGCTAAATAAATGTCCTCCTTTGAAATTGATTTGTATGGTAATGAAGAACAAATTCACACATTGGATATACTTAATTAAGAAGTAGGAGTCATGCTTGACAACCAGAATTCTGGAGTCATTAGTGTTCATTGCATTTCACCCTTTAAAATATTGTAGTCAACATATAAATTGTTTCCCTGCTCACTCCACTCTACATTTAGTCCATATGAAGTTTCCCAGGTGGAACTAGTCCTTGTGTTGCACATGCCCAGATCATTTAACAGGAAGGCACTCAGGTAGGAAATGCCAGGAACCTGCTCCTTGAAGAAGACATTCTGTGTTCTCTTACCATGTGAGTAGGAACAGTGGCTTTCAATTGGCAGCCGTCAGAACAGGATACTGTTTTAAAACTACCAGCCAGAGACATCTTTCTCTGTCTCTGACAGTGACCAGGAGTGAGAATGTTCTGTTAACAGGTACAGTGAACTGATCTGGGTAGGGAGAAATACTGTTTTCCCCAATTTCTTTTTAATTCTTATTGCCAAAAGAAACACAGTTGAGATTTTATCTTGTTTCACTAAACTCATGGATTACTGTCATCAAGTCTAGACTTGAGCCATAGAGACCATAGAAGCCAGATTCCATGCTAGATTTTGCGGCCATTTTAGCCAAGTCTCGATAAGCCAAAATCCCTGGAACTCAGGGTCAAGGAGGTCTTTGAATTTGGATTTTGGTGGAACTGTACTATACAGATATTGAGCTCAATTGTAAACTTAATGTCCCTTAATTCCCCTTCCCTCCCCAGATGCTGAGGTGGTATACGTTGGAGTTAGGAGTATGGGGGCCAGTTATGAATAGAGGCTTGAGTCAATGACAGAGAGACTAGATATCTCCCAACTCCCTCAAAGTGGGTACTGGAGAAAACTGAGATGGGGTGAAATGTAACACATTTGGTCTTCAGGAAGTATGGTCTATAGAAGTTACTATTATACAAATTCCTGTGAGTTTTTCTGTTTCATCATTTTTATAGGTACATATAACAATAACATTAAATTATATTCACATATCATAATTTGTTCACTTTTTTATTGTTGTCAAAGTTTGCCCTTCCATTCACCTCAACTATGTTTCTGAAACGACCTTTTGTACCTAAATAATATATCCATTTGGATGTTTCTGCGGTATGAGATGTCTAATTTCTGCCATAATGCTTTTCAGGTCCCCCATTTTTCTTTTACAAATAGAAAGGTGGTCCTTACTCCAATTTTTGATGTTCTTTGATTTAGCTATAAACTTGCTAAGATTTTTTTTCTACTAAATATATTCCACTGATCATTTTTTTCAAATGAGCAGTATTGATGACTACTACTTTGTAGTATTGTTTAAGAGGCAAGATTTCTACTTCCCCTCCCTGCTTTGTTTCCACTATTTCTCTTGAGATTATTTGCCTTATTCCAGATAGACTTCATCATTATTTTTCATAATTTTATAAAGTACAATAGGTTAGTTTGATTGATATGGCATTGAATTAATTAAGTCAATATATCATTTTTATCATATTATAGTCCAACCACCAGACATCATAATTAATATCTTTCCCATATTTAGGTAATCTGTTATTCCTATAAAAAGCATTTTATAGTTATATTCATGATTTCTACATATTTCTTGCTAGGAAGGACTCCTGGATATTTTATGTATTCTGTAGTTACTTTGAGTGAAATTTACTTTTCCCTCTATTTTTGCTATGTGTTGGCAAGATGTAGAAAACCTGATGATTTTAGATGGTATTTAACATTTCTTGACTATTGATTGTTTCAATTAAATTTTAGTTGACTCTCTAGGGTTCTTTCAAACATATATGCAAAATAAGATAATTTTGCTTCTTATTCATCTTTTATTAAAATATGTGTTTTCTCACTTTATTGCTATAGATGGCATTTCTAAAACTAAAACTACACCTATCATGTGATAGTTGTGACTGTGGACATATTTTCTTTACTCCAAAATTATTGGAAAGGTCATTAAAATTTTATTTATTATCTATAATGCTAGCTTTTGGTTTTAGGTGAAAACTTTATCATACTAAGCAAAGTTTCATTTATGCCTATGATTTTTAGTCTTTTATTGTAAATACATGTTGAAAATACAGTAGATCTTATTGAGGTGACAAGTAATTAAAAATTGAGAGAGTACCATTGATTGGGCAGCTGAACAGGTACATGAGTGTGATATAATACTATTTTAATGAAAGAAATAATGAAAAGGATGGTTTCAGAAAAAAAAATGGAAAGACTTGTATGAACTGATACAAAATTAGTAAATCCAAGAGAACAATTTACATAAGAACAACAATACTATAAACACAAGAAATTTTGAAACTCTAAGGAACTCAAAATGAACTGTCAACCCAATAAAAGGAATCTAAGTTCCAGAGGACTCATGAAGAAGCAGACTATCTAGCTTCACATAGAGAGATCCTTACACTCTTGCTTCTGACCTCATCAGTCAACTGAAACTACTCTCTCCAAAGTTGTCAGTAACCTTCCAAATCCATTAGGCTTTTCTCAATCTTCATTCTACTCAACTTCTCTGCAGCTTTTGAAACTGTCACCCGTTTCTCCTTAATACTTTCTTTTCTCTAGGTTTTGCAGATCACTTTCTCTTAGTTTTTCCCCTACCTATCAGATTACTCCATCTCAGGCCCTGTTGTTAGCCTTATCCAGATCATGCCCAACTATTGTCTTGTAATTGTGTCCCACAGGTCTCTTTCTTGGGCTCTCTTTTCTTCTCTACCACTTCACTAGGTGACCTCATCAGATCCCCATGACTCCTTTATCATCTCCACGCTGATGAATCTCAGATCTTTTTATTTAGCCCAAATGCAGCCCCTCTCAGCTATAGAATCAAACACAATTTCCTCTATTTGGCATTCAAAGCCCTTCATAACCTAGTTGCCCACTCCTCTGGGAAAAACAAAACAAAAGTATAAAACTTTCTAGTATTCTCACTCTTTATAAACCCTCACTACAACTATGTCCTCTTCGACAGTATCATTGGCCTCTTTACTGTTCTTTGAAAAGGACACTTCACATTTTTGTTCCCAGCATTTTCCCCCCTGCCTAGAATATATCTTTCTGTCTGTGTCTCTGTCTCTGTCTCTCTTTGTCTCTCTCTCTCTCTCTCTCTCTCTCTCTCTCTCTCTCTCTCTCTCTCTCATGCACACCTTTTCAGGAAGACTTTCTCAATATCATTCTAGAAACTTCTCTCTGATGATTATTTCCTATTTATCCTGTAACTCACTTAGTTTGCTTGTTACCTTTCTGTGTGTGAAAGTGTGTGTCTGTGTGTGTGTCTGTGTGTATTTCCTTATTAGATTATGAACTCCTGGAAAGCAGTCACAGTCTCTTGCCTTTCTTTGTATTTTCAACACTTAACACAGTACCTGATATACTTGTTTGATGTTATGTGATTGTGACCCCATTTGGGGTTTTCTTGGCAGATACTAGAATGGTTTGCCATTTCCTTATCCACCTAGCACAAAGGTGCATTTAATAAATACTTGTTGACTGAGAGGTGATGAACTCAGAGTACTGATTGGAACAGTTTTTTTTTTTAATATGGCTAACGTATGAATTTTTGGTTTTTTATTTGGCTATACTTATATGTACTTTTTTTCCCTTTGATTTCTCAATGAGTGGGGGAGTAGGTAGGAAGTAGAAAATCTGGAATTTAAAGTTGAATTTAAAAACATTCTAGATTTTGTTTCAAAAGTTATTTCTGCATCTGTAAATATAACCATGCAATTATGTGATTAACATAGTATATTATGATTATAATTTTCCTAATATTAAACCAACTCTACTCTAGTGTTAAGTCCAACCTGGTCAAATTTTTAACATGAGGGAGTAGGATCTTTAGTAGATTTCTCTTTAGTTTGTTAGCATTTATATTCATTAGAGACATTAATCTGTAATTTCCTTTCTGTTTTATCTTTTCCTGTTTTATGTCTCAATAATTTTTTTTCTCATATAAGTTTAGTCAGGTGCCTTCTTTATTTTTACAAGAAGTTTATGTAACATTGGAGTTAATTTTGGTTTGAATTTTAATGACGTTCACTTATGAACCAACTAGATCTTGAGTACCTTCATCTTTATAAGTTAATCTACGGCTTTTTCAATTTCTTTTTATTCATCAAGGTTTTTTCCCATATAATTAGACTAAATAATTTTCAATAATACTCTATATTTCTTCTTTATCTTTTATGAAATTTTTCTAGCTTTAAATCTGATAATTTGATTTTTCTCCTTTTTTAATGAAATTGATTACTGGTTTATATGTTTTATTAACTTTTGCATTTAAAACTGGCAGTTTTTAATAATTATTTTTTTGTTTTAATTATGTTTGTTTCCTCCTTAATTTACAGAATTTTGTTTTTAATTATTTTTCTAACTTTTAAAAAATGTGCAGATAATTTATTGCCTTATTATTTTTCTTCTTTGTATCTGAAAATATTAGCTATATAAAATCTGCCCTAATATCTGTTTGATTGGCTCCTAAATGCAGTAATGCAATCTTATCATTGTCCTATTCTTTGGTGAAATTATCTTATATAATTAGCCATATATTAGACTATTTTAGTATCCATTTTATAATTGAAATACTTTAAATTTGTATTCTTTCTTCACTTTTTTATTTACTGTAATATTTAATACTTTGACAATTTTTACATTTCTGTATTTATTTATGAATTTAAAAAAAGACTCTCTAACACAAGCTGAATGATCAAGGAGACCAAAAAGGGAAATACCTCTAAACTCTTGATTATCCCATCTTGTTATTAAGGTCCTTTTAATCTTTTTTGGAGTATTTTTTGGTGTTTAGGGTCAGTCCTTCTAGTATATTTTACATTATCAGGTAAACTTTTCATCTTTTTTTTTCCTTTCTGCCCTATTCTGCTTCACCCCTTTAAAACAAGACCATCTTGCCCTAGATCTAACAATGTAGGTCTGTAACTGAACAGACATGTTATCTTGAGCAGTATAAGTTTTATCTGGATATAAGGATAAATGGATATTATGGAATTGTAAGACCAACCCAAGACTTCAAATCATTATCTAAGAAATACCTAAGAAGTTCTTCATGTAAATAAATATTGATCTTTCTGGGTACTTAAACCAAAAGGAAAGAAATAATGTAATCTGTCCTGTGAACTTCTACACACACACACACACACACACACACACACACACACACACACACAGATTCTTTCAAAATTTCTCTTCATCTCCAGATTAGGACAGAATCCCACCACCTTCTCTGGACTGAGTGCAAGAAACCATTGATCTGATTTGCCCAATCAGGTGAGTGTGCTTAATGTTTTGTTAGATACTGATATGGCTACATTACTATGGATGTTACCATCTCATTCTTTTCCTTTGTGTTTTATTATTGTTCCCCTGTATCCCAAATTCATTTTTATATGGCTCAACCTCCTAAGGGAGGTCAGCCCATAGGAAATCAATTCATATACATTGTTGTCTACAATTGAAAGAGTCTGGTGTGTCCTTGAAACTAGCAAAATAGTTGAGTATAAATAAACACTATGAAGCGTTCAACTGGTATTTCAAAATTGTACTGGCGCCTTCCTTGTTTCACTGTCTCATAATAAGCATGAATCACAAGTAAATTGTCTAGTATAATCAAATTCCACTCAAATATACATTACACAGAGTAGCAGGAGATGTGATATATCTTACAAAATGGAAACAGCCCACACCTAATCTGATCACTTTAAGTGGAAAACCAGTAATCACGAAAGCCAAGTAAAATTAAATTGTGGTCAATAGGAAGTAGTTTTGATAACAGCATACTGATCACTCATAGCAATGACTGATCATGAAAAGTTAAATTCCATTGTAAGCCTAGCTGATGTCCCTATTTTTCTAACTGGAGGGCATTTTTGGTCTCTTATTTATGAGCCTTTACTGTTCCCCCTGCCCTCTAGAAAATCATTCAGGGAACCATAGTATGACAGAAGGAAGCCTTGTTATTATTGCTATATTTTTCCAGGCATAATGCTCAATTATTTGACCTATTGCTGCCATTTTTGTCATCCTGTGTGTTTTTGTGTTTGCATGTAGTGCAAAAGGAATCAGGTCTCAATTTATAATATGGGTGATGCAGTCAACGTACAAGACAAAGATCCTTGATAAGAGTAGAGTCTGAGTTTATATTTTCTGTACATTCTACCATTTTCTTGAATGTGAAAAGCACTTGGACTTGCCACATTCTGAGCAGATGAGAGTGATGAAAATCTTCTTTTTTCTATAAGAAACCAATTAATGTTTATGGTGCATTATTTCACTAGAGTCTTCTACTTCATATGAAATCTGTCTCTTAAAGTCCTTCAGACTTCTCTGTAATATGTTAAATTTATCATGCCAATTTAAATGTAAATACATTTATATTACTCTAGTTTTTCTCCTTTTTGACGGAGTTCAGATAGACATGTTCCAAGAACAGGTTCCTATCTTGGTATTACTCGTTTGTACTTAATATTTTGGAGAGTGGAGAAGATGGAAAGTGAGAAGATATTGACTTATAAACTCATCTTCTGTGACCTTAATGAGAACATCATCAGGATAATTCTAGTAGCAGACAGGATGGTGGGGGTGATATATTTTTAACTTCATTTCTACTTAGTTTTAACATCTTCCTCTAGGCCTCAATATTTGGAAATAAATTATTCCATTCAATTAGGAACTTGGTATGGAAATATTTATTCAAATCTTTGTTCTTATATTCTTATGAATCACTGGTATATCCAGTCATTCATGGACAAAATTTTTGTATCTAATAATGTTCCAGTTTCTATATAGTTTATTTGTGAAATCTTACAGTATAAATTGGGATTTATATTTTAAATATGGAAGTTTATTGCCTAGTATTCAAAATAGTAAATGTTTAAATATTTGAAGTACTGTTAGTTATGTCCACTTAGTTTATCTCATCTGGAAAAATCATGTGGAAAGAGGATAAAGCAGAATTTTTTCTTAAGTTAAACTTTAGCAAGCATTTATTAAGTGTTTATTATATACCAGGAACTGTTCTGTAGTTACAAACATAGTAATTCATTATGTTATTGTCATCTTATTTACACAGAAAATCTGGCAGACACGTGTTAATATTAGTCTGACTTAACAAAAGAGAATACAGGAAGGCAGAAGTTATGACTGCCCAACGTCACAGGGTTATTAATAATCTGAGGCCAACTTTGAATTAGGTCTCTCCTGGCTTCAGGTTCTGAGCTTTATGCACTACATGACTTACCTACCCCCATGACATCATCCTGGCTGCTATGCCATTTGTCCTAGAAATAGTTTCATGATTCTACAGACTATGAGCTCAAAGTAAATAGTCTGTTCAATTACAAAAGTATATGTTTAATCCACTTGTACAATTAATATTATTATTAAGAAATACTGAGCTGGCTTCTTTTTTTGTAACTTGATAGTATTACTTTTTTTCAATTACAAATAAAAATAGTTTTCAACATTCATTTTTCGTAAGATTTTGAGTTCCAAATTTTTCCCTTCCCCTCCTCAAGACAGCAAGCAAACTGATATAGGTTATTATATAAGTTCAAATATGTTAAATATATTTCTTTATTACTCATGTTGTAAAAGAGAAATCAGAACAAAAGGGAAAAAACATGAGAAAGAAAAAGCAAAAAGTCCAAAGAAAACAAAAGAAATAATGTGCTTCGATTTGGATTCAGACACTATGGTTCTTTCTCTGGAAATGGATAGCATTTTCCTTCATGAGTCTTTTGGAATTGTCTTTGATCATTCTGTTGCTGAGAAGAGCTAAATCTACCAAAACTGATAATCACACAATGTTATTTTTACTGTGTACAGTGTTCTCCTAGCTTTGCACAGTTCACTCAGCATCAGTTCATGTAAGTCTTTCTAGGTTTTTTCAAAATTTGCTGCTCATAATTTCTTACAGTACATATGTTCCATTATATTCATAGACAACAACTTGTTCAGTCATTCCCCAACTGATAGGCATCCCCTCAATTTCAAATTCTTGGGCACTACAAAAAGAACTACTATAAATATTTTTGTACATGTGGGTCATTTTCCATTTTTTTTATGTTCTCTTTAGCATATAGTCCTAGCAGTAATATTGCTAGATCAAAGGGTATGTACAGTTTGGTTGCCCTTTGGACATAGCTCCAAATTGTTCTCCAGAATGGCTGGATCAGTTCACAATTCCACCAACAATGCATTCATGTGTTCAAATTTTCTTAAATTCTCTCCAACCTTTAGAATTTTCCTTTTGCGTCATATTATTCAATCTGACAGGCATGAAGTGGTATCTCAGAGTTGTTTTAGTTTGCATTTCCCTAATCACTAATGATTTAGAGCATTTTTATGTGACTAAAGACAGTTTTAATTTCTTCATCTGAAAATTGCCTTTTCAAGTTCTTTGATCATTTATCAATTGAGGAATGACTTGTATTCTTATAAATTTGACTCAGTTCTCTATATACTTGAGAAATGAGGCTTTTATTAGAAACAATGGCTGTAAAAATTGTTTCCCAGTTTTCTGTTATGGTTGCATTGATTTTGTTTTGCAAAATTTTTTTTAATATAATCAAAATTATCCATTTTTTTCTCTTGCTTGATCAAAAATTCTTCCCTTCTCCTTGGATGTGACAGGTAAACTATTCCTTGCTCTCCTAATTTGCTTAGGGAATCACCCTTTATGTCTATATTACACACCAGTTTCAATGTTATCTTGGTACAGAATATGAGATATTGGTCTATGTATAGTTTCTGCC
Organism: Potorous gilbertii; assembly: GCA_028658325.1. Taxonomy (NCBI): domain Eukaryota; kingdom Metazoa; phylum Chordata; class Mammalia; order Diprotodontia; family Potoroidae; genus Potorous; species Potorous gilbertii. The sequence continues at coordinate 9,221 of JAQQSK010006907.1, forward strand.
ATATTATTTTCCCAATTTCCCAGCAATTTAAGTTCTTATCCCAAAAGCATCAGTCTTTAGATTTATAAACAATAGATTGCTATTGTCATTTATTACTATGTCTTCTGTACCTAAGCTATTGCATTGATCCATCAGCGTATTTTTTATTCAGTACTAAATTGTTTTGGTGATAACAGTTTTATAATAAAGTTTGAGATCCAATATAACTACATCACTTTTCTTTCCATTTATTTTCACTAATACCCTTACTATCCCTGACCTTCTTTTCCTTCCACATGGATTCTGTTATTTTTTTCTGCTTCTATGGAATAAAGTTTTGGTAGTTTGATTGGTATGGCATGGAATAAGCACATTAATTTGTGTAGATTTTCATTTTTAATATATTAGTTCACCCTACACATAAGCAAGTGATATTTTTCCAATTATTTAGATCTGACTTTATTCATGTGAAGTGTTTTGCCCTTGTGCTCATATAATTCCTGAGTTTGTCTTGGCAGGTAGGTGCCCAATTTTTTTATATTGTCTACAGTTATTTTAAATGGAATTTCTCTTTCTAACTTTTGCTGCTGGAATTTAAAAATACTGATGATGTATGTGAATTTATTTTATATCTTGCAAACTTGCTAAAATTCTTAATTGTTTCAAGTAGTTCTTCAGTTGGTTTCTAAAATTCCCTAAGTATACCATAATTGGCAAAGAGTAATAGTCTTGATTTTATAAAACTAAAACTAAAAAACAGTTTTTATTCCTTCAATTTGTTAGTTTTATTATTGATATGGTCAATTTTGTTGAAAGTTTTTCTAGGATTAAATCAGGCCTTTATTCCTGTTATGAATCTCAACTGGTCATAGTGTATTATCTCCATTATAAATTGCTATAATATCTTTCCTAATATTTTATTTAAATTTTTTTGCATTGATATTCCTTAGGAAAATTGGTCTTTAATTTTCTTTCTCTGTTTTTTCTCTTCCTGCTTTAGGTATCAACCCCATATGTGTGTCAAAAAGGAACTTGGTAGGAGTCCTTCACCTATTTTTCCAAACTGTTTATGTAGCATTGGAATTAATTGCTTTTTAAATGCTTAATATAATTCACTTGTAAATCCATCTGGCCTGAATATATTTTCTAAGGGAGTTTATTGATTATTTGTTCAATTTCTTTTTTTTATAAAATGGGGCTAAGTATTTTATTTCCTCTTCTTTTAATCAGGGCAATTCATATTTATATTTTTTAAATATTTCGGTAAATATTCATCACTAGGATTGTCTGATTTATTGGCATAGAGTTGGACAAAATAGCAATTAAGTATTGTTTTAATTTCCTCTTCATTGATAGTGAATTTACTCTTTTAATTTTTGATACTGACATTTTGGTTTTCTTCCTTTTTAAATCAAATTAACAAAAGGTTTATCGATTTTAATCATTTTTTGGAAATCACACTAGTTTTATTCATTAGTTCAATAGTATTTTTACTTTCAACTTTATTAATGTTTCATTTCATTTTCAGAATTTCTAATTTGGTATTTAATTGGAGATTTTTAATTTATTTTATTAGGGTTTTTTAGTTATATTCCCCATTCATTGATCTCTTCTTTCTCTGTTTTATTCATGTAAGTATTGAGGGATATAATTTTTCCCTAAAACTGCTTTGACTGCATCCCATAAATTTTGGTATGTCATTTCTTTATTGTCATTTACTGTGATAAAATTATTGATGATTTCTATGATTTATTGCTTGACCCACTTACACTTGAGAACTAGATAATTTAGCTTCCAATTAGTTTTTAGCCAATTGCACAGTATTTTTTATTGCATCATGATCTGGAAAGGAAACATTTAGTATTCCTGTCTTTCTGCATTTAAGGGTTTTTATGCCCTAATACATAGTCAACTTTTGTGTTGGTGTCATCTACCACTGAGAAAAAGGTATATTTCATTCTATCTCCATTCCATTTTCTCCCGAGGTCTATTATAAGTAATTTTTTCTTAAATTCCATTCATCTCTTTTGCTTCTTTCTTATTTTGTGTTTAGATTTAGCTAGTTTTGAGAGGGGGAGGTTGAAGTCCCACAATAGTATCATTTTGCTCATTATTTCTTCCTGTAACTCACTTAAATTCTCCTCTAAGAATCTGTATGCTATACCACTTGGTGCATATATGTTTAGTATTCATATTATATCATTGTCCTTTTAGCCAAATGTAGTGTCCTTCCTTTTCTCTTTTAATTAGATTTATTTTTAATTTTGCTTTGAGATCAGGATTGCCACCCCATATATATATATGTGTGTGTGTGTGTGTGTGTGTGTGTGTGTGTGTGTATGTGTGTATATGTATATTTTTACTTCAGCTGAAGCATAAAGTATTCTGCTGCAGTCTTTTACATTTATTTCCTGTGTATCCCTCTGCTTCAAATGTGCTTCTTATAAACAATATAATGTAGGATTCTGCTGATTTCTAATCCACTGTTCTATCTACTTCCATTTTATGGAAGAGTTCATCCCATTCACATTCACAGGTATTATTACTGTTTACTTCCCTACACCCTATTTTTCCTCCTATTTATATTTTTCTTTCTCATTTCTCCCTGTCCCTTCTGTGTCTTCCTTCTGACCATCAGCTCCCCTCTTTTCCCCTTTTCTCTTCTACTTCTACCACCTGACTCCACTTCCATGGTCTTAGCTCCCCTGCTTTGTTTCTCCTTTTCCTTCCTGCTTCCCTGTAGGGTGATATAAATTTCTTTACTCAACTGAGTGTGTATATTATTCCCTCTCTGAGCCAAATCCATGACAGTGAGTTTCAAATAATGCTTACTACTTCCCTTCTTAACATTTTTGAACCTCATGTGATGCAGTTTACCCTATTCTGCCTCCATCTTTCTGCATCATTCAGTACAATCTTTTTTCTCACTCCTTAATTTTTTTTTTTAATATTATCACATCAAGGTCAACTTACAGCCATGCCCATTGTCTATATATAGTCTTAATTTCCCTGATCAAGATACAGTTCTCAGGAGTTATAAGCATCATTTTCCTGTGTAGGTATAAAAACAATTTAATCTTATTGAATAACATGTTTCTCTTTTCTGTGCTGTTTACATATTTTATGATCTCTTGAGTCTTATATTTGAAGATCGAATTTTCTGTTCACCTCTGGTCTTTTCATCAGGAAAGTCTCTTACTTCATTGAATTTCCATTTTTCTCCTGAAATACTTTCTCAATTTTCCTGGTACTTAATTCTTGGTTGTAATCTAAGCCCCTTTGCCTTCTGGAATACTGTATTGAAACCCTCTGATCCTTTAATGTAGACGCTGTTAGGTGCAGAATATTCCTGACTGCAGTTCCATGATATTTGAATTGTTTCTTTCCAGCTACTAGTATTTTCTCCTTGACTTGATAATTCTGGAATTTGGCTACAATGTTCCTCAAAGTTTTCATTTCAGGATCTCTTTCAGGAGGTGATCAGTGAATTGTTTTGGGGTTTTTTTGTTTTGTTTTGTTTTTCCCAATCCAAGTAGCAAGTTTATTTGTGACTTCAGTATAAGTAGCCCAGACTCCTAATGAATCTGCGCATTTGATAGGGGTAAGACTGACATTTTTTGGGGGGGGTAATTTTTTAAAATTTATTTATTTAATTTTTAACATCCATTTTCACAAAATTTTGGGTTCCAAATTGTCTCCTCATTTCTCCCCACCCCTACCCCAAAATGCCAACCATTCTAATTGCCCCTATTACCAATCTGCCCTCTCTTCTAACATCCCTCCCTTCCCTTGCCCCCAACTTCTCTTTTGACCTGTAGGGCCAGATAACTTTCTATTCCCCATTACCTGTATTTCTTATTTCCTAGTAGTAAGAACAATACTTGACAGTTGTTCCTACAACTTTGAATTCCAACTTCTCTTCATCCCTCCCTCCCCACCCATTCCCCTTGGGAAGCAAGCAATTCAATATAGGCCATATCTGTGTAGTTTTGCCAATGACTTCCATAAGAGTCATGGTGTGTAGGACTAACTATATTTCCCTCCATCCTATCCAGCCTCCAGTTACTTCTGTTCTCTCTTTGGGTCCCGTCCCTCCCCAAGAGAGTTGACTTCATATTGCTCCCTCCTCCCACTGCCCTCCCTTCCATCATCCCCCCACCCTGCTTATCTCCTTCTCCCCCACTTTCCTCTATTGTAAGATAGATTTTCATACCAAAATGAATTGTGTATTTTATTCCTTCCTTTAGTCGAATGTGATAAGAGTAAGCTTGATGTTTTTCTCACCTTACCTCTTTTTCCCTCCACTGAAAAGTCTTTTGCTTGCCTCTTTTATGAGAGATAATTTACCCCATACCATTTCTCCCTTTCTCCTCTCAATATATTTCTCTCTCACCACTTAATTTCATTTTTTTAAGATAGGATCTCATCCTATTCAATTCACTCAGTGCTCTGTGTGTGTGCATGTGTGTATGTGTGTGTGCACGCACACGTATACATGTGTGTGGGCATGTGTGTGTATGTGTGTGTGTGTAATCCCACCAATTACCCAGATACTGAAAAGTTTCAAGAGTTACAAATATTGTCTTTCCAACTAGGAATGTAAACAATTCAACTTTAGTAAGTCCCTTATGACTTCTCATTGCTGTTTACCTTTTCATGCTTCTCTTCATTCTTGTGCATGAAGGTCAAATTTTCTTTTCAGCTCTGGCCTTTTCATCAAGAATGCTTGAAAGTCCTCTATTTCATTGAAAGACCATTTTTCCCCCTGAAATATTATACTCCGTTTTGCTGGGTAGGTGATTCTTGGTTTTAGTCCTAGTTCCTTTGACTTCTGGAATATCATATTCCAAGCCCTTTGATCCCTTATTGTAGAAACTGCTAGATCTTGTGTTATCCTGATTGTATTTCCACAATACTTGAACTGTTTCCTTGTAGCTGCTTGCAATATTTTTTCCTTGACCAGGGAACTCTGGAATTTGGCCACAATGTTCCAAAGAATTTCTTGTTTTG
>JAQQSK010006908.1:0-14208 GCA_028658325.1 Potorous gilbertii
GATAATTTCATGAAGGATGATGTCTAGGCTCTTTTTCTGATCATGGCTTTCAGGTAGTCCCATAATTTTTAAATTGTCTCTCCTAGGTCTATTTTCCAGGTCAGTTGTTTTTCCAATGAGATATTTCACATTCTCTTCCATTTAGTCATTCTTTTGGTTTTGTTTTGTGTTTTCTTGGTTTCTCAGAAAGTCATTGGCCTCCATCTGTTCCATTCTAATTTTGAGAGAACTATTTTATTCATTGAGCTTTTGCACCTCTTTTTCCACTAGGCTAATTCTACTTTTGAAAGCATTCTTTCCCTCATTTGCTTTTGAACCTCTTTTGCCAATTGAGTTAGCCTATTTTTCAAGGTTCTATTTTCTTCAGCATGTTTTTGCGTCTCCTTTATTAAAGTATTGACCTGTTTTTCATGCTTTTCTTGCATCTCTCTCATTTCTTTTCTCAGTTTTTCCTCCACCTGTCTAACTTGATTTTCAAAATCCTTTTTGAGCTCCTCTATAGCCTGAGCCCATGTGGTATCTATTTCAGATATTTGGGATACAGAGGCTTTGACTCCTATGTCTTTACCTCATGGTAAGCAGATCTCTTCCTCATCAGAGAGGAATGGCGGAATCATCTTCTCAAGAAAATAACCTTCTATGGTCTTAGTTTTTTTTCCCTTTTCTGGGCATTTTCCCAGCCAGTTACTTGCCTTTGAGAGGCCTCTCCACCCCAGGCCTAGGTCTCCCCACCTTGTGCTTGGGGTATGAGATTCAAATGCTTCTCCCCAGCCTCAGTACTTTTGACGGCAGGCCTGGCTGTTGGTGCTCAGGTGGGGGCAGGGCCGCCTCCCAGGCTCAGTTCCTGGGAGGAATTTAAGCAGGGGATTTATACAGAGATATTTTGTAATGGAGCTGTTGTCAATCTCCTGCCTGCTCTGGAATCCTCCGGGTAAGCTGCTTCTGCCTCTGCCACAGCGTCTGCCTCCCGAGGGGTCTGGGTCCTGGAGATACCCCGCTCCCCTCTCAGTCTGTCTCTCTCACTGACCTGTGAGTCCGTGGGTGGAAGGACCCTCGCAGCCTCTGGAGATTCTGGTCCCTGACACCTGCTTGGATCTACTAGCTCCCCTCAGTGCCGCGTGGCTGGGACAGGGCAGCACAGGGCTCCGCTCCTGTCTGGGGCTCGATGGACCCCTGGGGTCGGCTTTTCAGGGCTCTCTACAACGGAAGTGTCTTTCACTGTGTTGCTGCGCGGCTTCCACTGTTCCAGAATTTGTCGGGGGTTCTTTTTAGAGGAAATCCATGGGCCGTGGGTTCGGAGCTAGCAAATGTGAGGCTTTCTGCTCCGCCATCTTGGCTCCGCCCCCATCTTCCCCATTTTACAACTGAAGAAACTAAGTTTTAGAGAGGAGTAGCTATTTGTGACCAACACAGACCTACGAAAACCAAAGTAAAGCTGGTATTCCTTGACCACATCCAAAGGCAATATTTTTTCTCTTTTACATTGTACTGTCTCATTAAAATATTTTTAGAACCATAAACTTGGAGTTTGAAGACATAGTCTCTAACTACATGGCAAACTCTGTGATCAGGGAGAGAACCTGTCGCCACTTAATGGAGACAGGAATCCTTTTTTTATTTTAAATACAACCATAACTGTGAATACAAAAGAGTAATTTTTGAAGACAGTCACCTAACTTATGTGGTAAACACTGAAGTACACTTTAAAATGTACGTTAATGGCAGTGTGAGTAGCGAGCATTGAATTTAATGTCAAGAGAATTGATCCCAATTCTCACACAATAGATATGTGACTTTAAGCAAGTTGTCTTGCTTGTTTGACACTTGTTTCTCTACAGGAAAAAGGATAAAAATTCTAACACTCTCTACAAGGGCTGATGTGAAAATTAAAGGAGACAATAACTTACAGAGTTACTCAAACTTTAAGTCATTTTATAAATTCCATTTATTATACATTCACACTATTTTAATATATTTACCAAAGAAAGAAGACGCTGTATATATTTTTATCCTGTCAAGGAAAGGGAAATATTGCTATGGCAAGTCTCTGTATTAAGATCCTGTGATTTGAGGGGTGATTGGAATTAGATTTTTTTTAAAATCCATGACAGTTTTAAGTTCTGATTGAGACATCAATTTCAGTATAGAGGATGGTGATATTCTAATGAAACCACGAAAAGAAATTCCAAAAAATAAAACCTAAATCACGGGCAGCAGGAGTTTTTGGATTTTAAATATGAAAAATCAAACAAAACCCTGGTTAGAGAAGAACTAGACTACAGTAATTTGTCAATGCCAATGAAAAAGTTGCTAATATATTCATTACTAAGATTGAATGGTTGATAATCAGAAGAGCTTAACAAGGTGAGATAAGAGATGAGGAACGAAAAGAAATGCGATGTTTAAGCAACTTTTCTTTACTACGACTGTTCTTTACATTTTATTTGGAACAAAGAAAAGGAATAAGCAATTTGTCTTTACTGTGGAAACTCTTGCCTTCAAAATTTAACCTTATAACTTCTGCTAGAAGACATTAAATCCCTTTTGCTTTCCATATTTTCAATGTTTTGGTCAACTCATTTTAACTCCGGTAAAAGTAAAGTTGTCTTCGAAAAGAAAAAGCATGACAACATCAGAAAGTTTGTGCCAGGTCGTTCTAACCCTAACCCTAACCCTAACCATAAATGGACTCTTTAAAATAAAAATATGTGCTTCTATACTAAGAGAATTCTATATGATTCATCTAAAGTTCAGTACTGAACCCATCAAAATAATTTTCATCCCCTTGAAAAGTTAGAAAAAATGTGGTCTGGATGAATTTTAGTCAGATTCCAAATTTTTTAAGGATAATTGAAAAGAAGTCATAAAAGTTTCTATCCCAACTTATAAAGGAAGATCTAATGGATTATTATGGGAATTTTTATTAGATCCTGTATTTTGTAACACGTTTTATGTTAGAGGGGGAAGTCATTTTTCCAAGTTTAAACAGACTGTAAACCACTTAACTCACACTTGATATGTGTCTAAAAATTTGGAGACTTCTACTCTTTGCTTTATATTGAACTACGTAGATTACTCAGTTTATTCAATTCCTACGACTAGATTGGTACTAGACTTCCACTACCTCTATCACCAAAACAAAATAAAACATAACAATCTATGACCTTCTCTCTGTCTTCAAGTTCATAATCACAATGGTAATGAAGATAAATATACAAAACAATTAACTACTAAGAATGAAGTACCAAATCTGCAGTCTCACCAGAAAAGTTTAAATAATTTAACGCTCGAAAGGATGATCAAGCACATACACTCATTCTCAAATGCTAATTTTATAGATGAAGAAACTGAAGCCCATGGTTTAGAAAAAGAAGAAAAAAATATAGTTTTGAATAGATAAAATGTGACTTGATATTTAATAAGAAGGTATTTTTTTAATTCTTTTAAATTTATTTAACTTTTACGTTCATTTTCACAAAATTTTAGGTTCCAAATTTTCTCCCCACTTGTCCTCTTCCCCCACCCCAATACACCGAGCATTCTAATTTCCCCTATCATCAATCTGCCCTCTCTTCTATCATCCCTCCCTTCTCTTGTCCCCATCTTCTCTTTTGTCCTGTAGGGCCAGATAACTAGGAAGGTATTTTTTAAATAAAATAAATTAGTGGGGGAGTAGGCAATACCTTGGTATAAGGTTCATCTTGTACCAAGATCATCTTGGATATTCACTCTGTGTGATACACAGTAAGTCACTTATTCTCACATGCACCAGACAACTCTTTAGGTTATAAATCATAAGACAGATATCAATCTGAATTAATAAAGGAAATTTCTTCGTCAGAAGTTCCCCCTCAAATGAAATCATAGGGCCAGACATTAATATATGTATACATATACATACGTATATGTATATATATATGAAACTGTATATTGCATTCAAATATTACTCTAAACATTTCAAAAACTATATGAATGATTTTTAGACTACCACTTTTAGGTGTTATATGACTAATGTTGTTGTTTCAATTTGGCAGATGAACAAACAAGGTCACCTAAAAATTCAATGATTTGATCTGTTTCACAGCTAATTTGTGATAGAAAAAGTGATAGAATTATCTGAGAGATGTAGGTGAAGTTACTAATCCTTCATGTGACCTTGTTTGCCCGTACGCAAAGTGTAAACAACTACATGATTCATATCTATCTCCAAGGTGAATGTGGAAATGATTTCAAAACTATGCATATTCTATCATAGAAAGGTATAGAATAATATTTAGTATAAAACATATACAAATTAATATTCTGTAGTCACTGAGCAGACTAACTGGACTATAGACCAGTCATTTTGGGGCTATTGATTTCGTTGCAAAAAATGTTGAAATTTCATCTTTTTAGTCTCTCACCTTTTGATAACTTTGGCATCTTCTAAGAAGCTGGGATTCTTTTGCTTTTCCATAACGTCCTCTGGATGAATACATGGGGTACATACCTAGGGTAATTCTCAATAAGTTGTCTTCAAGACAAAATCTACTCCCTATTGAAAACAAACCAAAAAAAAACCTCCTCTTACTTCCTAACTAATTTTCTCAACAATTCACCCTCAAATAGCTAGTACATGGGCAAGTTCATTTTAAAGAACTTATCCTAAGGCAAATAAAGGCTTCATATATTTCCTTGCAAAAATATACTTTTAAGGAGACATTGTTTAATTAAAGGGAACAAACTTAATCGGAACATTCTTATATCAGATTTCTAAACGACAGATGGAAAGAAGGATGGAGAGAGAAAAAGAAAGAAGATAGATGAGTAGATATAGATATTGATATATAGAGTATAAAGTATATGAGTTGTATGAAGGGATATTCAAACCCAACCTATTATTAAACAATTAATGAATGTCTATCGTTTTCAGGATTGAGTTTAAAGCAGACCAACTCATATAACACAGGCTTCCTGTATGTGAGATTTGTATAATCTAAATAAAGAGTAAAACGAAAGAAAAAAATAATTGAGGGTTAAAATGTAATAAGAGAAAAGTGAATATGGTTTTTGTGTGATAGAGAGACAGAGACAGAGGGAGAAATCGACAGAGAAAGAGAGAGATAGAGAGGCAAATAAAGACAGAGATGGCATTGGCAATGTATTGTAGCAATTCAGGGAAAAGAGTCCTAAAGAGGGCATGTTGAATGAAGGCTGAAGATTCTGATAAAAAGTAGATATGGGGGAAAACATTTGAGGCAGGGAAAATAGCACAAAGAAAGCAGGAGAGAAAGAATTTGACATTACTGATTCTATAACTTGAGGATTAGTTAGGAATATAATCATAATGTCACATATATATGCATGTACAAATGTATATATTCATGTAGGCACATACACATTCAAGTATATGCATATGTGTGTTTGGGATATGTGCATATGTATATTTCCTGTAGTCATAAATGAAGAACACAGCAATTTCTGTACATACATAAGAGTGTATACGTATACATATGTGTATATACATACAAACATAGATCTTACATACTGTTATATGAATTTTCAAAATATATTAATGGGTGTGTGTGATAGGTCCTGAATCTACATATTAATCCAAACTGTTGAACAATAAAAGTTAGCCAGTAAATATTTATTAATGGCTCCCTCTGTGCAAATCAGTGCGCTAAATATTCAAGAGACAAAGTAAATGAAGATAAACAGTGAAAAAGAATTATTTCAGGCTTTTATAGATTTTATTCTAATGATAGAAAAAATGTAAGCAGTTATGTACATACAAGATATGTTCATGGGAATTTGCAATCAATCTGAGGTACTAGCCAGGGCATACAGAGAAGTCTATTGTCAAAAGATGGGATTTGAATTGAGACCTGAAGGAAGACAGGAGGTAGAGATGAGAAGGGGCAATATTCCAGTCATGGGAACCAGACATTTTAAAGGAATAGAATCCAGAGTTTAAGCACCATATGTGAAAAGTTGATAGCAACCTTAAAATATAAAAATGTTCTAAGTAACCTGATGCAAAATGTAATCTAATTTCATCATTTTACAGAGACACACATCAAGGCTTAAAAAATTGATGCGATTGGAGAATTCTAAAAGTCAATCTTTCCAAAAGTAGAATACAAGAGAGAAAAACAGAAGGGGCAAATCTGACTATTATGATGGAATTCATCCTCCTTGGATTTTCTGATCTTCCCAACCTTCATGCATTTCCGTTTCGAAATTTCTTGGTAACCTACATGAGTTTCCTGATAGAAAATGGTCTTATCTATAATAAGCAAGGTGGATGCAGGTCTCCAAACGATGATGTATTTTTTCTATGGGGATGTTTCTTCTACGAAATATACTACACATCAGTCACTCTTCCCAAAATACTTACAAATACTTACAATACTAACCCTAAATGCGCTTTGGACCCACAAAAGAAAAATTTCTTTCCTGGCATATAGTGTACAACTTGGCTTTCTTTTCATTTTGGGGAACGGTAAATGTTTTCTCTTGGGGTTGATGGCATATGACTGTTGTGTGACCATCTGTAAGCCTCTGTACTGTGCTGTAATTTTGAACAAAAGAATATGTCTTCAGCTGCTGACTGGCTCCTGGATTTCTGGAATCCCAGTTCAGATAGCATTGACATGCCAGATCTCTTTGCCTTTCTGTGGTTCTAATAAACTAAACCATGTTTTCTGTGACATTCCTTCATTACCGAAGCTGGCATGTGGGGAAACCTCCAAGACTGAGTTTTCTATGCTGGTGCCATGTTATTTGCCGTGGTTTCCTTTCTTCTGATTGTTGGGTCTTATATCAAAATCATTACCACCATCCTAAAGCTCCCTTCAGCCACAAGGGGATATAAAAGTTTTTCTCCTTGTTCCTCTCACCTCATTGTTGTAGGTTTATTCCATGATTCTGGTATTATTATGTATCTGAGACCCAAGTCCAGCCACTCAGCAGGAAGAGACAAAATGTTCTCCCTTTTCTATCTCATTGTGACCCCAGTACTTAACCTTTTGATACATAACCTAAGTAACAAAGACGTCATCTCTGCACTAAGGAATTTACTAAGTAAATGGCTAATATCTAGAAGCAAATACAAAATCAAAAAAACAAAGATGTGCTAATGGAAGAATACTTCATCTACCTTTATTTCATAATCTCTCTGGAAATCTCACTCCTTTTTCCCCTCCTACCTGCATTCAAAAACTTTCAAGTCCTTCAGAAGCTTCTTCTGATTTTTCATAATTATGTCAATTGAATCTGCAAGTCATCTGAAGAAAAGTTGAGTCCACTTAAAAAGTTCTGTTTTTAATTAAACATCTATTCCTTCATTCACTCATTTACTAATTTTTAGGTTGCGACATTTGCTTACATAACATTTTGAGTTTTAAAATTTCTCCCCTTCCTTGCCCACCCTAAGATGGGATGCAGTCTGATACAGGCTCTACGTACACATCCACACTAAGCATATTTTAACATTAGTCATATTGCAAAGAAGAATTGGAACCAATGGGAGGAAGCACAAGGAAAAAAGAGACAAAACAACAAAGAGGGAGGAAAGGTGTGCTTTGATCTTTTATTTATAACGTGATGCAGTCTCTTCACGTTTAAAGGGAAAAATCCTTAATGGAAGAGGTTTATTAAAGAATGTATAAGACTTGGAAAAAAGAGAGGGAGATTTTTAGAAGTTCAAAATTTGAGTAAATCTGCGAAGGAATTGCTTCAATCATGAAAAAATATTAGAAGGAGGGATTATGAAGAGAATAAAAGATAAACACATAATAAAATTGTCTTGCTTCAGGTTGGGAGGAGGTAGAACTAAGATTGTTCCAAGCATTCCAAATTCACGTGACCAATAATGTTGTTGGTGTTGTTGTTACTACAAAAGTAGCCAGGAGAAGAAAAAAAATTTAATGTAAGAAATACATATTTTGGAGTTTCATCCCATCCCAAATAAAGAGGGCCCAGACTTCCTTGAGTAAATCAGTAAATTACTCTCGCACTGTGATCCAATGTGGAATTTATAAGGAACATAAAAAAAGGAAATAAAAACACAATATGCATGTTTACAATTATATGTTGTAAACAATTACATATTATGTATTGCTTTTTAACATTATCCCCAAATGAGACGAACCTAATATGAGTTTTCCTCTAAAAGTTGCTTTAGTCAGACCCTACAAATTTTGGTAAGATCGTAAATTACTTTCTCTAAATTTTGTAATGTATATAATATTTAGGCATTGTAATCTTCAAAGAAAAGGTAGTCTATAATTGCTTAATTGAGCACATTTTGTGCTCATTCCATAGTTCAATCACTTTGCTGAAGCATACTCAACATGCAACTCTAAATAAGACATTTGTATTTCAACTGTAAGCAAATCAACCAGCTCTACAAAATTTCATTTGTAGAGGATGTTATTCACTGGAAATTCTGTGCACTGATCGAATGACATGTAAATCCCTCCTGTTTAAAGTTCCCACATTTCTGCATTTGTGTTAGTTTTTTTTTTTATTCCCTACCATGTTATCCATTTTAAAAAAAATGTAATATATATTATTTAACATATAGGCATTCTTCTTATTATTTAATTCGATAATTAGAATGATTTAACTGTTATCTTTTTAAATATTTTCTTCAGATTAAAAAAACCTTGTGATATTTTTCTAAGTAGGAAAGAAACAATGAGAAAGTCAATGTCATACACATATTACATATATATCTACATCAGTATATACATGACCGTCTTGAAAAGTATAATGTGTTTATATATGTGTGTGTATGTATGTATGTATGTTTTGGTTCATCGATAGAGCACCATACCAAGAGTCAGGAAGACATAAGTTCAAATCCATCCTCAGATATTTACTAGCTATGTGACACTGGTCACTTCTTTTAATCCAGTTTGCCTCAGTTCCCTTATTGCTAACATAAGCTGGAGAAAAAATGGCAAGCCACTCTAGTATCTTTACCAAGAAAACCCCCAAATGGGTCACAAAGAGTCAGATATGACTGAAAAATGACGAAAAAATAACACCTATTTATCTTTCCATATTGGTCTTCCTTTTACTTCACTTAGTTGCTTTTTTTCTTTGGTTAGTACAGATTTTAATAGGTATAATTAAAATTAATTTTGACATGCTGTCTTTAGTATCATTAAGCAAAATACCAATTTTCTTTTTTTTCTTTGAGTTCATGCTGTCGTTTTTTATTCACTATATTCTGACAAAATGTATTCTATCACTATTATCATTATAACACTATTTGATTCTATATATTTTAAATGTTTCTTTCATATGACAAATCATTGTATTTAAATTATTACCAATTTATTAGAATTCGCATCATATTTAGGGCTTTATTATATCTCTCTGTCCAGCTCCCTTTCGCCTCCTTATGCCATTCGTGTATTCTACTCCATATGTCTATTTTGGGAGCAAGTCCAAGCTAGCCATTTTCCAGTCCACCCTACCTTCTATGCTTCTGTCTCCAATAACGTTTTCCCCAGTATGTCTCAATTTTGCTGACATTTTCTCACATAACACTTTTGCTTTCTCCCGTTGCCCATATTTTACCTTGTGAAAATCACCTTTAGGTTGCCTATTTCTTTTATTAGATGAATACAGGTTGGTCCAGTTTTATTTGCCTTCTCTCTGTGTTCCTGAATATAAGAGTGAGGGAGACTTTTCACCCCACAATATCCCTTTGCAGTGTCAGACTTCATCTCTGATTGTTTAGTTTCTTTGGGGGACTACGGTTTATGAAGCAGTCAAGCTGTGCAATGGATAGACTACTGTCCTTGGAATCAGGAATTCTTGAGTTTTCATCTTGCCTCACAAACTTGCTAAATGTGTAATCGTGAAAAAATCACTTACCTGAACCTTACTTTCCTTATCTGTAATTTTAAGATGATAATAGCACGTATTTCCAGGGTCCTTATGAGAATTAGAGGAGAGAGTATACGTAAAGTGCTTTGAAATCTTAAAAACACTCGTTAAATGATAATGATAAAGGTGACAATGATGATAATCATGAAGAGGAGGAGGAGAAGGATCGTCAGGTGGGGCATGTTTCATTTCCCATCATTACTCAGATGTCCTGTATGTAGTATAATTATTCAATATTCTTATGCCGCATTGACCCCATTCTTCATTTCCAGATTTCCTTTGGATGTCTCAGTTTTGGTGACCGGCCGGGGTAGTGTCACCTTCTATTCTGCTTCTGACTGAGAATTTTGATACCATTACTCAGAACATTTGGCATGGCTTTATATCTCTATTCTCTCAATTGAAGAGTCTCAATTTTTGTGACTGACCCAGAATGACTATGCTTCATTTCTTTCTCAGCTCTGCTTCTGACTCAAATGAACGAGTTTGTAATGATGTTCTCACCTAAATACCACTTTTTCCATACCTCCCCAATTTTCCATCTCCCTTTTATGTGCAGGCTTTCTGCATTTCAACATAACTTAATTCTGGACCACTGTTGTACTTGTTGGTCCTTGTTTTCTTTCTTTATTTTTTATACCCTCAGCACTTAGAATAGCATCTGACATGTAGAAAGAGTTAAATAGATTTTTTTTGCCTGCTCATCTCTTTTTACCACTATCTTCTGTTAGAGTAGTGAATTCATAGCATTATCATTGCTGGATTTAACCTCTAATTTTCTTATGGATTATCAATATGGACTAAAATCATGTAGAAATGTGTGATTAACATGGAGGTCTTGCTGTGGAGAATAACTTGGATACTATAGTGAGAGCAAATTACAGCTATATTTCAATTAGTTCAATTAAATTCTATGAAGTTTTTGCATTATATATATTTCCACTGTATATTCCGTGAGCCAACTATTATATCTTAGATCATTTTAACTGTCATTTAATATATAGACAACTTTAGTTAATATAGAGTGTGGTATTAATAATAATTAATATTTAGATAGTTTTACCTTTGAATGAAACTACTTCAAAGGATTGATGGTTCACACTAATTAGAACCTCACTAAATTCTTTCTACACTAAGTCAAGCTTAGGAGCAATTTTAGGACAAGGATACTCTCCGTTCTTACCTTTCTCCGTTGTTACCTTTTTTCTTCATTTCCATTCACAAGGCATAGAAATATTCTGACAAAATATCATAGTTGTAAATCATTCTATAATGTGACAATTGACAATCGTGAGAAGTGTATAACTTTTCATTGCTCTAAAAGTGATTCTTAATTTCAAATTTTAGGATAGTTTGGTTTTTAAAGAACCCTGGTCCATCACCAAGTGACGCCAAAAAATCATTGATACTAAAAAAGATAGATTTTTTTTTCAGGAAGAAGCTGAAATCTTTAATATTTGTACAAAGTTTGCCAAAGACAGACTAGCTTTTCCCCTTCCTGTTCATTTCTCAAAATAGCGTATGTTTTATTTCATTGGACTTCTTAAAAATATAACCTTGACTGTGGGCATTCTTCATCAGTTTAATTGTGAAGTGTGGATACATCAACTCAGAAATTATGATTTCACACACAGGGTATACTGGAATCATGTCATTATAATTTTTATCCAAATATTCATTATGGTTACTGAGAAAACAAAACAGTCTAATATCCAATATAATCCAACATCTTTCTTAATGTCTTTGGATGTATGACAAATCTGCTTATTCTTCAATTTCTTTTATTTCGGTATCCTTAGAGAACCTGTGGGGCTATAAGAATGTTTAGGATACAGTCATAATTAAATAAATTCCATTGGTTTGTTGATCCTCCCATTTAGCTGAAATGTGCTTTGGTTTCAGTGTTTTGTTTGCTGTAAGTCTATGTGAAGATTGATGTAATTCAGTTCCTCCAATAACCTGCCCAATTCAATAACATTCATAAGTGATGTTTAATAAAACCTTCTTTCCTATACCATCCTTCTGTTAGCTCCCCTGGAGAGACAGAAGTAAACCTCAAAGAACTGAAGAACATTTTGCATTTTACCATATTCAAGTATCTCTTCAAGTTCCCAGTCTGCTCATGAGGATCTATCCTTCTCCATAAATAGAAAATCTTGTCCTGAGAAAGGAATCACAAATTATTACTGGGACCATTTTGAATTTTTTTTCTATCAATGACAACAAGTATTTGTAAAGGTTACTTTGTACCAGGCACTGTATTTAAGGGTAGGTGAAGAAAAGGAAAATAAAGATATACCCTGTCCTTACAGAGCTTACATTGTAAGAAAGAATATCACAGTCACATGCATTAATATTTACAAGATAAATATCGAGTAGGTGGAATATAGTCTTAGAGAGGAAAGTCCTCTTGATATGTGCCATAGGCTGTGAAAATAGTGGAGGAGAGAAGCTAGAGGAATGTAAAGACACAATGGTGTGAAGTTCAGATAAATGCATTGACCATTCCAAAATGTACCTACAACCTATCATAAGTAGTAATTGATCAAGAGGCCAGAAAGCTAACAATATGTTAATGTGTAAATATTTTAAATAGGCAAAAAAGATTTATATTGGATATTAGTAGTAATAGGAGAGAGTGGAGGTTATTTAGTAGAGGTAGATGATACTTCATTGGAATAGATTTTTTGCTCCCAGGGTCATCTTTACCATACTATTGTTGTCCATTGAGTATCAATATTTAGGGATAATGGAAACACAGAGGAAACACGATCCGGATATAGTAGCAAAAATATGATTAAACTCCAAGCCACAGGATTATGGACATGGAAGAGATTATGCTTCTAAGAGCATTTGGTCAGGCATATATGAATCTCCTAGTGCTCTGAATCTGATTTAAGTTGAAGTAAAATTAAGTTAACCTATAACATGAACTTTTATGTGAAACTGAGTTCTTCTTGTGAGAATGAGTTACTTGTACAATTCCACCTTGTACTATATACAATGTTGTACAAGATGGTATGAAACGGTAACAATGGTACATCAATTGAATCTTATACATCGTATGAGGAAAAATCATGTTCTCATGGATTTCGGCACAGGTCACTGTATGTATGAAGGTGCGAGAGCCACGTTTTAATACTGGAGAACATCATAAATATTGTCATTTCTTTCTCTACGTCCATAAGATTTTCTCTGAAATATGTCAGTTCTTTCCTCTACCATATGAAAAGACAGCCCTTCTGTACCTCCATGCAGCACGCTCATATTTTTATATATTCAGTTTAACAATCCCACACTTACGTAGTGTGCTCTCCTCACTTCTAACTCATAGATTTTCCCTCTTTCTTTAAAATGTCATCAGACGGGGGCGGAGCAAAGATGGCGGAGTAGAAAGACACACATTTGCAAGCTACGAACCCACAGCCCATGGATTTTCTCTAAAAAGAACTCCTAACAAAATCTGGAACAGTGGAAGCCGCACAGCAACACAGTGAAGGAGATTTCCGTTCCAGAGAGCCCTGAAAAACCAATCGCAAAAGTCCATCGCACCCCGTATGGGAGCGGAGCCCTCCCCTGCCCCGGCCGTGCGGCACTGAGAGGAGCGAGCAGATCCGAACAGGCAACAGAGACAGAATCTCCAGCGCTCGCGAAGGTTCCTCCACCCACGGACTCGCAGGTCAGTGAAAGAGACGGGTTGAGAGGGGAGCGGGGAGTCTCCAGGACTCAGGCCCCCTTGGAAGGCGGCGGCGGTGGCGGCAGCAGTGGCAGAGGCATCAGGCAGCCAGAGACTCCTGGAGCAGGCGGCCAGTGGCTCTCAGAGCAGGCAGGAGCCCAGCAGCAGCTCCATTAAAAAAGATCTCTGGACTGAGAGGAGTGAGCAGAGCCCAGCAGGCGGTAGGGACCTGAATCTCCGGCGGCAGCGAAGGTCCCTCCACCCACAGACGCACAGGTCAGTGAGAGGGATGGGCTGAGAGGAGAGCGGGGGATCTCCGGGACTCGGACCCCCTGGGAAGCGGCCACTGCGGCAGAGGCTGAGGCAGCTCAGGCAGGGGCAGAGGCAGCTCGGCCAGAGGATGAGGCAGCTCAGCCACAGACTCCCAGAGCGGGCTGGAGCTCCACCCCAGCTCCAATACAAAGGATCTCTGTATAAACCCCCTGAGGGAACTGAGCCTGAGAGGCGGCCCTGCACCCACCTGAGAACCAGCAGATAAGCTCCCATTGAAGAGCACTCAGGCCTGCCATCAAAAGCCCTGAGGCTGGGGAGCAGCATTTGAATCCAAGACCCCAAGCACTAGCTCAGCGGATCTAAACCAGGGGGGT
>JAQQSK010006909.1:0-14208 GCA_028658325.1 Potorous gilbertii
AAAATGAATGTAAAAAGTTAAATAAATTTATTTAAAAAATAAAAAAAAAATGTCAAAAGGTACTCTAAAGAATAGTGAGTGGACATAGACAGACAGACAGAGATGGAGATAGTTATAGATATATAGATATACACATAGATCTGTGTGTGTGTGTATATGTGTGTGCGTTAGTGCTTGTGTGTATATCTGTGTGTGTGTAATTGACATTTAATGACATAGATCCTTACATGCAAGGAGAGGATAGTCATAGCAACTGATTTTAATGGATAGTTCTGTAACACTGTTGAGGGTCTTTTGCAAACTAAGTGATGTCACTGGGAGTTTTTAGATCTCCTAAGTGTTATTACCAAGTCATCTATTGAAAACTGCTATGTTTATAGTTTACTTACGTGTTCTTGCACTAAGTCAATCCTACAGTATATAATTAGCATGTAAATGTGTGTGATTATACACAATGGGTGTCCTCTCAACCCCAGGAGCATACATCAGCTAATGGTGCTGGTGATTAGTGAGCAATTACATTTTCACAAATGTACATAAATGCTGTAAACATGGAGGCAAAAAAATTCTACAACTAGCCCTTAGGAATTGGATTTTAACTATAAAACAATGTTTTTTTGTGAGAGGAGGATGTGTATATGGCATTCGTTATGGTAAAGGGGAGAGGATCAGAGACTATAATTTTTCCTGTACCCACATTGGCTCTGGGGATAGCCCTTGATTCAATATCTTATGTTCTGTTGAACGAGGGTTCCTGTCCTTATTTCTTGGCTCTGAGATTGTCCCAATGCCTTCATGCTACGTTCTTTCGTATGTTCTTAAGCATAGTGCCTGGCACAAAGTAGACACTTAATAAAGACTTTTGATTTGATTCGATTAAAACACCTAATCCCACCATGGTGGGATGGATAACTGTCATTCTACAACCTAGTTCACATAAATAGACCCTGTCTTGACCTCCTAGGGTCCCTTCATCTTTAGGCCCTGAAGACTTGCAGGGGGATATCTAGGCCATAGCTATGCCTGATATTATTACCCAGTGAATTTTCAAGAGAGAGTTTAGTAAGAGCTGCAGTGTGGTCTAGTGGGATGGTATCGGACTTGGAAGGTTTAGATTGAAATCTTACCTCTGACATGGGTGAATCACTTGGTCTCTGAACCTCAGTTTCCTTATCTATAAAAATAAAACAATACTTTAACTACATCACAGGGTTACAGTGGGTAAAGCACTTTTCTAAACTCTAAACATATATGTGTATATGACATATATCCACACAATTATATATACATGCATATATGCACACATATACACATAAACACACACAATACAGATGCACATATGTGCACAACACATACACACATGCACAATACACACATGCACACACACAATATACATATATGCCTAGATATACACAATATATACAGACATGTATTCACATGCACACATACGTATGTAAATATGTACATGCATAGAAGCATGTGTGGATTTGTACATATGCACACATGTATAAATACATACATATTTTGCATACACGAATTCTTGGAATCAGGAAAATCTGAGTTCAGTTTCTGCCTCTAACACATCCTGGCTCTGAGACCCTGGACAATTTCTATAACCTTTCATTGCTTTGGGAAGTTCTCAAAGAGTATAACTTGCAGAGGAGGTATCATTCTGCTTTAGTAGAGGGTTTCCCTAGATTAGGAGATCCTTAAACTAATGATATTACAGGTCAAATGCCTGAAATTACAGGAAAATGCTCCCACCAACCCCCCCACATCCCCACAAAAATCTCTCCAAAACCCAACAACAAATTCCATTACTTTTTCAAAAAAGGCTGAACTGAGGGAAAGGAGAATCCACAGAAATTAACATCTATTGACTTCTAGTTATTACCTCATTTCAGGCCTTTGGGCTTTGGGATGAAAAAACAGGTTTCAGTGCAATTAAAAGGAAGGTACTGCAGGGATCTAAGAGCCTGGCACTTGGGAGACCAATTACCTGTATCTTTGAAGGTCATGCTTCCTGGAGTTCTTTGGGTAAGCACAGGCCAAAATTGTATTCAGAGGACAGGAAGCACAGGATCAGTCTGAAGGGAAATCTTGGGATACACAGCTTGTGCCCAGAAAACAAATAGGCAACTTTGATTGGGAATTAATTATTTTTTATCTCTCTCTCTCCGGTAGCAATAGACACAGAAAAACAAGAGCAAAGGAAAGCACAAGATGGCAGTTCTTGTGATTCTGTTGTTAAAGCCAATGAATTCAGCTAGCAGGTTCATTACATCTATCAAGATGCCTACAGAGAAGTGTGAGTGGAATGGTGCTTGGCAATTTACCTTGGAAAGGGTGAAAGTGCTTCATCTCTGGCTGGAGAGTTTCTGAGACACTTTTGTCTTTAGAAAAACAAAATGCCAATTAGGCCAAAGCCTTATCCTGGCTTTGGAAAATGGCCAGAGATAGTAACGGCAATGGTTGACATTGATAAAGCTTCAAGGTTTATGGAGCAGTTTATATACATTATCTTATTTTATCCTTAAAACCTCCCTGAGAAGTGGGGAAAATACAGAGATGAGAAGAAATCCCCATAGGCATCTAGATGCAGCAGGGTTCTATCTGTGAGGGACGAGGGAAGGGGCTGTATCTGTGATTTTATCGGCACAGACAGCTCTAAGATGAGGAAAGTCTACCAAATCAGGACATCATCTTTTCTGTAACAAATGGCCTTAGAAAGTTACATAGAGCCCTGGAAGGTTGAGTGAATTGCCTAGGGTCACGTAGCTAGTATTTCTTCCTGGTTCCAGGATTAACTCTCTACGTACCTCCCCATAATAACTCAGATTTCTACAGTATTTTGCAGACAACTAGGTGGCACAGTGGATAGAATGCCAGGTCTAGCGTTAGGAAGACCTGAGTTAAAGTCTGGCTTCAGACACTTACTAACTGTATGACCCTGGACAAGTTACTAAACCCTGTTTGACTCAGTTTTCCCATCTGTCCAATGAGCTGGAGAAAGAGAAAGCAAACCACTCTACTATCTTTGCCAAGAAATCCCCCTTCCCTCCAAAACAGGGTCATGAAGAGTCTGAAATGGTTGAACAACAACCATAATATTTTAAGATTTAGAAAGCACTTTATTTCCAATAAACCTCTATTGTTATCTCACTTTTATGGATGAGGAAACAGATTTAGAGCCTGTAATTAAACAAGGGGCAAAGGTGACGTGTATAAAATTGGGTTTGAATGATGCCATTTATTAGGATGAAGACAAAAAATAAAACGAAGGAGATATTCTAAATATGTGTGATCTACATAAACAAAAGTCATTCAAAAGAAAGGAAAAAAATATGTCAAGTGGAAATTGTCTCTTCAATGAAAGTCTCCTGAATAAGAGGATCTTGCTCTTTAAGGACCAGTATTTTTCTACATGATCCCCTGAAATAGAGGAGGGTATGGGGCAAATGAAAGCCTCTGGTTTTCCTGATGACATAGCACCATAACTGCTCAAGCCTTCTGCTGCATGTGGTGTCATAACTTCCAGCTATTCACAGTATGGCAAAAGACATTCTCCATGAATAGCCACAACAGAGGAGATCAGAACACAAACATAGAAGTAGTCTGGGTAACCAGATAGTTGAGCACTACACTGATCTGTCACACAGGGATCTTACTTGATATTCTAGTCCTCTTCTTTTCCTTCCTGAACTCACAGAAAGCTACGAAGAATGAGGGCCAGCTGAGAAACAGCAGCCAAGACATTGAACTTCGTTTGTTTCTATAGGCTGGTTATTGGCTGCCTAAGAACGGGGGAGGGGCTGTGGATCCCATTTTGGTTGTTTGCAGCAGTGCTGGACTTGAAGTCAGAGAAGCTGGGCTTGAATCTAGATCATGCTGCTTATGACCTGCATGGATTTGGATAAAGTACTAAGATTCTGGGGTTTCAGTTTATTTATTTATAAAATGAGGAATTTGGATTAGATGACTTTTAAGGGCCCTTCTATCTATAAATCTATGATTGTGTGATCACTTGTATCACTGCTGCTGAAAAGCAATGGAAATGTTCAAGGAAGAGCTGAGTGACTCCCTCTGTGGTGGTTTATCAGCTTTGATACCTAGCTATTTAACAGGTGATTTGTACTAAGATTGTGGGTTGCTACTGGGTCATTTCAGTTGTGTCTGACTCTCTATGACCCCATTTGGAGTTTTCTTGGCAAAGATACTGGAGTGGTCCAGCTCATTTTATATATGAATAATTAAGGCAATCAGGGTTAATTGACTTATCTGGGGTCACGTGACTAGTAAGTGTCCAAGGGCAGATTTGAATTCAGGTCCTCCTCACTCCAGGGCTGATGCTTTAACCACTATGCCATCTCACTGCCCTAGTCTCCAAGACTGTGGGGCACAAAGGTATAGCAACTTGTGTCTACTTATTTAGTTGACTGGCTACTTTGCTTCCACAATCCATTTCCTAGCTGCCTAAAAAAACCCAAGTAGGAATAAAAAACATGCAAACAAGGAGAGACAGAGCCTCTAAATAATTAATAAGATTCTCTCACTTTGGAAAATTACTCCCTCTGTGCACTTTCTATTAGCATAAGAATTTTGGTTTGAGTCTTTAAGGGAGAATGGGGAAATGTAACGGGAACATCAGAAGAATCAAATAATTTGACTCAATGTTGAGTTTTTCAGAGACTCCTGAGCTAGAACTGGTCTCCTGAGGTTTCCTAGGCCTCCTAGCCTCCTGAAACTGCCAGGGAGAACAGAGCAAATGCCTACTCCATGCTGACATTTGATGATCTGCCTTAATCAATCATATATCTGAGACAAACAGCCAAGGCCAGAGGACAGAGCCAAGATGGTGGAGTAGAAAGTTGGACTTACTGTAGCTCTCCCCCCATAACCCATAAAATACCTGTACAAAATGACTCTAAAAAAATTCTAGAGCATCAGAAGTCACAAAATGACAAAGTGAAAGGGATTTCCAGTCCAAGACAGCCCAGAAGGCCAACAGGAAAGGCCTATTGCACCAGGCTCAGAGGAGAGTGCAGCCTAGCCTTGACCATGTGGCATGGTGCAGACAGGACTGGCACAATCTTCTGGATGCAGAATCATGGGTAGCAGCTGCAGTTTCCAGATTTCTCAAACCACAAATGCCAAAGAGAGCTTCAAAGGTCAGTGAGAAAGCTCTTTCACCTGAGTGAGAAAGGAGAAGGGTTCAGCCATAGCCCCGGGTCCAGGGTGCCAGTGGTATCTGCAGTAACAGCATCCATTTTAGGATCCCTTGCCTTAAGACCCTGGGGGAATCAAGCTGTTGATCTGGGTCTCAGTCCTGAGTAGCAGTCCTGGAGTGAAGAGGAGCACTGATGTGGTGGAACTGGTAGAGGGTCTGGAAAGGAAATACTGCTCACAGATTCTGGGAAAAAAAAGTGCCTGTGGTTGCACCCAGATCAGAAGGCAGACCTGGAGAGGAGTAAATTCTTCTCCCTTGATTGTGCCACTTTGGAGGAACTGAGAACATATAGGTCTCTAGAGTATACCCCCCAGTTGACAAAAAGCTCAAAAGTCAAGTAAGTGGCTGGGAAAATGCCCCAAAAAGAGAAAAAAAAACTAAGACTATAGAAAGTTACTTTCTTGGTGAACAAGTATTTTCTTCCATTCTTTTGGATGAGGAAGAACAAAGCACACCATCAAAGGATGACATAAAAGCCAAGGCTTCTACATCCAAAACCTCTAAAAAATATGCAATGGTCTCAGGCCATAGAAGAGGTCAAAAAGGATTTTGAAAATCAAGTAAGAGAGGCAGAGGAAAAATTGGGTAGAGAAATGAAAGCAATGCAAGAAAACTGTGAAAACTGAGTCAATAGCTTGCTAATGGAGATCCCCAAAAATAACACCTAAAATAGACTAACCAAAATGGCAAAAGAGGTCTAAAAAGCCAACGAGGAGAAGAATGCTTTAAAAAGCAGAATTAGCCAAATGGAAAAGGAGGTTCAAAAGCTCACTGAAGAAAATAGTTCTTTAAAAATTATAGTGGAGCAGATGGAAGCTAATGACTTTATGAGAAACCAAGAAAACATAAAATGAAACCAAAAGAATGGAAAGATAGAAGACAATGTGAAATATCTCATTGGAAAAACAACTGACCTGGAAAATAGATCCAGGAGAGATAATTTAAAAATTATTGGTCTATCTGAAAACCATGATCAAAAAAGAGCCTACATATCATCTTCCAAGAAATTATCAAGGAGAACTGCTCTGATATTCTAGCACCAGAGGGTAAAATAGAAATGTAAAGAATTCACTGATCAGCTCCTGAAAGAGACCCCAAAAGGAAAACTTCTAGGAAATATTATAGCCAAATTCCAAACTTCCCATGTCAAGGAGAAAATATTACAAGTAGTCAGAAAGAAACAATTCAAGTATTTTGGAAATACAATTAGAATAACACAGGATTTAGCAGCTTCTACACTAAGGGATTGAAGGGCTAGGAATATGATATTCCAGAGGTCAAAGGAGATAGGATTAAAACCAAGAATCACATACCCAGCAAAACTGAATATAATACTTCAGGGGAAAAAATGAATTTCAATGAAATAGAGGACTTCCAAGCATTCTTGTTGAAGAGACCAGAGCTGAATAAAAAATTTGACTTTCAAATACAAGAATCAAGAGAAACATGAAAAGGTAAACAGGAAAAAGAAGAATAAAAAATTTGACTTTCAAATACAAGAATCAAGAGAAACATGAAAAGGTAAACAGGAAAAAGAAGAATAAAAAATTTGACTTTCAAATACAAGAATCAAGAGAAACATGAAAAGGTAAACAGGAAAAAGAAGAATAAAAATTTGACTTTCAAATACAAGAATCAAGAGAAATATGAAAAGGTAAACAGGAAAAAGAAGAACTTGAGGAACTCATTAATGTTGAACTGTTTACATTCTGACATGGAAAGATGTTATTTGTAGCTCATGAGACCTTTTTCAAGATTAGGGTAGTTAGAGGAAATACACACACACACATATATGTGTGTGTATAGGTTTTATGTGTATATTATATATGTGCGGGCATGTATATATATGTGTGTGTATGTGTGCATGTATACATATATATGTATATAAATATATGGTGAGCCGAGTATGAAGGGAGAATACTTAAAAAAAATAAAATTTACTGTTGAATGGAATGTGCCAGGAGTAAGAGAAAGACAGCTGTACAATGTAGCAAATAATGTCACATAAAAGAGCAAAGAAAAAACTTATGCAAAGTAGGGGAAGAGGGGAGGAGATGAAAGGAAATAATTGAGCCTTACTCTCATGGGATTTGGCTTAAGGAGGGAATAATACACACTCAATTGGATATAGAAATCTATTTTACCCTGCAGGAAGGCAAGGGGGAAGGAGATAGGAGATGGAAGATAATGGAAGGGACAGGAAATTGGAGAAAGAGATAATCAGAAGCAAACACTATTGTGGGAGGACAGGTCAAGTGAGAAAATGGAATAAATGAAGGGCAGGGTAGAACAGAGGGAAATGTGTTTAGTCTTTTACAATATAAATATTATGGAAGTGCTTTGCATATGTATCACCTGTATTCAATTACTTGTTTTCTAAATGTGGGTGGATGGGGAGGGAGGGTGAGGTTATGGAATTCAAAGCTTTAAGAATGAATGTTAAAAATTGTTTTGGCATGCAACTGGAAATTAAACTATACAGGCAATAGAGTACAGAAATGTATTTTTCCATATAGGAAAATAGAGGGGAAGGGGAATGGAAGAACGGTGGGTAATAAAAGGGAAGACAGACCAGAGGGAGGGTGGATGGGGCACATGCTGTCCTGGGGTGGGAGGTGGGGAGAGATGGGGAGAAAAATTTGAGTTCAAATTCTTGTGGAAGTGAATGTTAAGAACTGAAAAATAAATAAATTATGTATTTATAAAAACCAGCAAAGGCCATCTTCATAAGTTCTAGACTGGCTGTGGTTTCTTCCATGCATTAAAAAGAAGCTGTAATCCAAAGGAAGCATTGGACAATGGAGACCTGTGCAGCAGGCAAAGAACATTTCCTTCAGTCATTGGAGATGGAAAGAGAAAATATCTGGTTACTGAATCAATATTATAAATCAATACATGTTCAGAAGGGATCAAGTTTTCAAATAGTAAAGAATCTGAGAGTTCAATTTGTCCTGTCCCCTGATGTGTTACCTAAATCCATTCTACATGAATCCCTGATAAAAGACCACTCTATTTGAACACCTCTAATGATGAACACATTATGCTGGGAGCACTTCTCTTGATTTTCAGAAAACTATCAACATTTTTGCATCTCTATGTTGAACCAAAATACTTCCCCTTTTGGCTTCCATCCATTAGGTTTGGTTCATTCTTTGGAGCAATATGGCAAAAATATATAATCTCTGTTGCTCAAAACAGCCTTTCATGTATCTGATGACAGCTATAATTCTCCCCTTCCCCACCCCTTGGATTTCTTCTCTAGGATAAATATTTCCAGTTCTTTCAGTCATTCCTTGTTTGGTTTTAAATCTTCTCACCATTTTGATTCCTCTCCTTTGGATGACCTTCTATTATCAATGTCCCCTTTAATATGTAGTGATCATAGTATTTATCTGTTTGGGTTCTTTTTGATGGTTGCTCTTCAAAGCATTTGTGTTCAGGTGGCACAAATCATTCAGCCAATCAACAAGACTGCTTTTTTTTTTCTATTTATTGATTAATTTATGTTTAGTTTTCAACACCCATTTCCACAAGATTTTGAGTTCCAAATTTTGTCTCAATCTCTCCCCTCCCCTCCCCTAAAATGTCATGCATTCTGATTATCCCTTTCCCCAATATGTCCTCCCTTCTATCACCCCCTTCTCTTATCCCCTTCCCTTCTATTTTCCTGTAGGTTAAGATAAATTTCTGTACCCTGTTGCCTGTGTATGTTATTTCCTAATTGCATGTAAAACAATTTTTAACATTTGTTTTTAAAACTTTAAGTTTCTCATTCTCTCCCTCCCTCCCTCCTCACTCACTCACCATCATTGAGAAGGCAAACAATTCAATATAGGTAATACATGACTAGTTATGCAAAACACTTCCATAATAGTCATGTTGTGAAAGACTAACTATATTTTCCTCCACTCTATGCTGCCCCCCCATTTATTCTATTCTCTCTTTTGACCCTGTCCTTTCCCCAAAGTGCTTGTTTCTCATTACTCCCTCCCGCAATCTGCCCTCCCTTCTATTACTTCCCCTCTCATCCCCTTCCCCCCTACTTTCCTGTAAGGTAAGATAGATTTCCATACCCAGTTGAGTGTGTATATTATTCTGTCCTTAAGCCAAATCTGATGAGAGTAGAGGTTGCTCATTCCCTCTTACCTCCCCCCTTTTCCCCTCTACTGTAAAACTTTTTCTTGGCTCTTTTATATGAGATAATTTGCTCCATTTTATACCTCTCACTTTGTCCTTCTCCCAGTACATTCCTCTCTCTCACCCCCTAATTTTATTTTTCAGATATAATCCCTTCATAGTCAATTTATTCTGTGCTCTCTGTCTATATGTGGACACATGCGCACACACACACACACACATTTGCATACATACTTCTTCCAACTACCCTATACTGAGAAAGATCTCATAAGTTACAAATATTTTTCCATGTAGGAATATAGACAGTTCAACTTTAATAAGTCTCATGATTTCTCTTTCCTGTTTACTTTTTCATGCTTCTCTTGAATCTTGTATTTGAAAGTGAAATTTTCTATTCAGCTCTGGTCTTTTCATTACAAATGCTTGAAATTTCTCTATTTCATTGAATATCCATTTTCCCCCTTGAAGGATTATACTCAGTTTTGCTGAGTAGGTGATTCTTGGTTTTAATCCTATCGCCTTTTATCTCCAAAATATCATATTTAAAGCCCTCCATTCCCTCAATGTAGAAGCTGATAAATCTTGTGTTATCCTGATTTCCAAGATACTTGAATCATTTCTTTCTGGCAGCCTGCAATATTTTCTCCTTAATTTGGGAACTCTGGAATTTGGCTGCAATATTCCTAGGAGTTTTCCTTTTGGGATCTTTTCCAGGAGGCAATTGATGGATTCTTTCAATTTATATTTTACGCTCTGGTTCTAATACATAAGGGAAGCTTTCCTTAATAATTTCTTTGAAGATGATGTCTAGGCTGTTTTTTTTATTATTATGGTTTTCAGGTAGTTCAATAATTTAAAAATCTTTCCTGCATCTATTTTCCAGGTCAGTTGTTTTTATCAATGAGATATTTTACATTATCTTCTATTTTTTCATTCTCACAGTTTTGTTTTATACTTTTCTTGATTTCTCATTGAGTCATTATCTTCCATTTGCTCCATTCTAATTTTGAAGGAATTATTTTCTTCAGTGAGATTTTGGACCTCCTTTTCCATTTGGCCAATTCTGCTTTTTAAAGTATTCTTCTCCTCATTGCTTTTTTGGACCTCTTTTACCAGTTGTCTTAGTCTATTTCTTAAGGTATTATTTTCTTCAGCATTTTTTGAGGTCTCCTTTAGGAAACTGTTGACTCATTTTTCATGATTTTCCTACATCACTCTCATTTCTCTACCTAATTTTTTCTCTACTTCTCCTACTTGATTTTCAAAATTGTTTTTGAGCTCTTTCATGGCCTGCCAACAATTCATATTTTTCTTAGAGATTTTTGATGTAGGAACTTTGAGTTTGTTGTCTTCTTCTGGTTATGTGTTATGATCTTCCTTGTCCCCAAAGTAAGATTCTACAGTCTGATTTTTCCCCACACAGTTTGCTCATTTTCCCAGTCAATTACTTGACTTTTAACTGTTTGTTAAGGTAGGATTCTGCTTCCTGGGTGGGGAGTGTACTGTCCCAAGTTTAGGGGTTTTGTGCAGCTGTTTTCAGAGATATTTCTGGGAATCTGTAAATTTTCAGTTCTTCCAAAGTTGTATGACCACAAGAGAAGTGTTTACTCCTCTCCTGATCTGTGCTTTGGTTTGAGGGACTGCAAGTACTCTTTTTTGCCTTGGAACTGTGAGGAGGATTCCCTCTTAACCACCACCACAAGCTCCACCCCACAAGTGCCCCTTCTTGTGCCAGGACCACAATACAGGACTGTGACCCAAATCCAAGCATGGGCAAAGTGAGAGAATCCTGCCACATTGCCAGCAAAGAGAGCCCTGCAATCCCCCTCCAATCACCTGCTTAATCCCAAGAGTTCTGGAAACAGCCACTGTCTCTGTCACTGCCACCACCACCAAACTGGGGCTAGGGCCAGATCCAACTCTTCCCTCATTCAGTTCTGACAGACCTTTCCTACTGATCTTCTAACAAGGTCCTACTGACCTTGTCTTTGGTATTTGTGGGTTAAGAAGACAGGAAACCACCAAAACTGCCAGTGATTCAGTTACCTGAGGCCCGCACTGTGTTTGCTGGGGACCCCAGTGTGTGCTATAGCAGCCAGCACTGGTCTGCTCTTTTCTCCCAGCCTGGTGTAGTATATCTTTTCTGTCAACCCTCCAGGTTGTCTTGAGCTGGGAATTTGTTTCACTCTGTCATTTTGTGAGTTGTGCTGCTCTAGAATTTGTTTAGAGTAATTTTTTACAGGTATTTAGAAGGATTTAGGGGAGAGCTCAAGCAAGTCTCTGCTTTTATTCTGCCATCTTGACTCTATCCTCCAACAACACTGTTTAAACCCCTATTCTATACCTATAATTGTAGGACTGGACACTGGGTACACAAGGACAAAAGTGAACGTGTTCCAGCCTTTAAGCATTTATATTTGATGGGAGAGGCATGAAGCACACTTCCCATTTCTTCTCAGTGGGGTGATAGTAAAGCATCCCAATCCTTTAAGAAAGCTGCAGTTATCCAATGAATATTTATTGAGTGCCTATTATGCACTAGGTGTAAGATGAGGAAGGGAATGGTACAACAGAAGGAGAAGACTGATTTCCTATGTTTCCTAGGACTTCACTGTCTGATTGGCAAGGATAATGCTCATATGTGAATTATATAAGCGTGAAGAAGCCCAGGGGACAGGAGCAGTTGGGGAGCTAAGATTTAAGTTGGTCCTTAGACATTGGGTAGAACTTAGGCAGATTGAAGAAAGGACATTCCAACTTGATCATACTGGTGGGGGATGGGGGATGGGAGGGGATAGGGAGTGGGTTAATTTATTCAACAAATTTTCATTAAATGCTTATGACGATCAACAACAAGAGGCAGTCTGGTGTGACTGATAGAGCTGGCTTTAGAGCCAGGAAAATTTGCATTCTTGCCTTCTCTTTGCCTCTGGGCAAATCACTTACATTTCCAGTGCTCTAGGCAACTCTCTAAACCTAGAGCCTGTATTGGTGGAAGGAATTTTCTTATCTAGTAGGGAATATATGTGTATCTATATGTATGTATCTGATAAAATATTATAGGCAAAGTAAAATATTTGATATAAACATTTATGTTCTATATGCATATAACATTATATATTATATATCATAACTTATATGTATATTATATATGTCTTATCTACCCATCTGTCTGTCTGTCTCTCACAGGTCCAATCCTATTTCCTACCTCCTATGTAACATACACCATGTTAGCCACTAGATGAAATATAAACAAACTCTCCAGGAGTCTTCCAATTGAGTAGTTTGGAGAGAAGATATGAACACATAGAACTGTAATGAAATATTCATTATGATATAAAAGGAGTATAAGTATTATGAGATGTAAGAGAAATCACATCTAATATGAGGGAGGGTTAGGGAAATCTTTTGAATAAAGGAACCATTTGACTTTATTGTTGAAGGATGAACAGAAAGTCCATAGGAAGAAACGCAGGGGAGGAGGGAAGAAGGACACTTTAGGTGTAGGAAACCATGTGAGGAGGAGCCAGAGCTCACTCCCCTCCATGTACTGGATACTTTTGATTGAGCATAAATACACACACACACACACACACACACACACACACACACACACACACACACCCAGCATAAACATAAGGGAAGGCATGCAGGGGCCCAGATATTCCAATCCTTATACTACTGGATTGCACAGAGGTCTTGCCTGGATCTGTGCTTCTCTTTCCTGAAAATAAGTAAGCTCTGAAGTATAACAGTGAGTTTAGATACAGCAGCCCTGAAGTCTGGGTTTCCTTGATTTTGTAGACTGGTAACTAGTTTTAGAAGTGGGGAGAGACCATTATGGAGTCAGAGGATCTGAATTCAAATTCACTTTCTGCTGTTTATTATTTGCGTTACTTCAGAAGAATCAATAAAACTTTGGACTCTCAGTTTATTTTTTTATAAAATAAGGAACTGGACTGGATGACTTCTAAGACCTCTTCCATCTCTAGACTCATTCCTATGTCTTCCTGATTGTAATGTGAGTGAAGGATTTCAGATGCCTCTGGAGGAGAAGTGAGGCTGGTGATGTTCCACAGACCTCCCTCACTCAAAACAGTCAAGTGCAAGGTGTGTCATCATTTCCCTGATGGTATGATCCTTTTCTGCAACCAAGGACCAACACAACAACAACAACAACGCAAGTGAAGTGAAGTTGGGCAAACTAACTATTGACGGGGAATTTGAAACCAGACTCTGGAAGACTTACAATGTCCCCTTTAAGCAGTTTGGTCACTATTTATTTGTTGTTGTTGTTGTTGAGTCATTTTTCAGTCATGTCCAACTCTTCATGATCCCCTTGGGGTTTTCTTTGGTAAAGATACTCCAGCTCATTTTACAGATGAGGAAACTGAGACAAAGAAGGTCAAGTGACTTGCCCACATCACACAGCTAATAAATGCCTGAGCCCAGATTTGAATTCTCAAGGGTTAAGTCTTCCTGACTCCAGGGTCAGCACTCTATTCACTGTATCATCCATCTGGCCTTCAATATTCATTAGCAAGCTATTGACGATTTTTGAACATAGGAATGATATCTTGGGTCAAATTCATTCCAGCAGGATTCAGGGTGTTGGTATTTTGTAGTCCCAAGTACCCCAAACTGCAACATTATGGTTCCCGGACTTCAATAGGTTCACAGGTATATTCTGGGGGGGGGGAGGGAAAGCAAGATATTCCAGCACTTACAATACTTGGTTGCATAGAGGTCTTGCCTGGCATTAATCCTAGAATTATGAGTCCACCTGGGGATGCCCTTGAGTTTTACTGCCATTAGGGTGGTGATGGGGTCTCTTCCACTTGACA
>JAQQSK010006910.1:0-14207 GCA_028658325.1 Potorous gilbertii
AGAAAGAAATATGGAAGTCATTTGCAGAATGTAGCAGATCATATTTGTGTGTCTGTGGGTTTTAGTGTATTATGTTTTGATTTGTTATATGATTTCTTCCACTTATGTCAGTGTGACTACATAACATCACTATAGTGAAAATATGCTCATTAGGAAATTATTTTTTATAATCACATTTATGTCTTGTTTGGTTAAGAAAGATATATGATTTGCTTCCCTTCTGTTTTTTTTTAAAGTATGATATTTAATATTCAAGTCATGTATGCATTTTTCTTTTTGGAGGTATGTGATGTAATATGTTGGTTTAAACCCAATTTCTGTCACTACTTCCAGTTTTTCCAGTAATTCTTATCAAATAGAAAGTTCTTTGTTAGGTAATTTATGTTTTCAAGTTTTATGAACACTGGGTTACTAAGTTCAGTTATTTCTCATTCTTCTTTTTATAGTCTCTTCCATTGATCTAATTTTACGTTTCTTAACCAGTACAAAATGCTGGATTGATATTTTCCAGTGCTATTCTTCCCTTACTTCAACTATATCTCTTCGTTTCCCTTAATATTCTAGATCTTTGGTTCCTCTAAATAACTTTCTTATTGTTATTTTGTCTAGCTCTTCAGAGTATCCCTTTGGTAGGCTGGATTAATATAGACTGAGTCTGTAAATTACTAC
Source organism: Potorous gilbertii (assembly GCA_028658325.1). NCBI lineage: Eukaryota > Metazoa > Chordata > Mammalia > Diprotodontia > Potoroidae > Potorous > Potorous gilbertii. The sequence goes on from JAQQSK010006910.1 coordinate 670, forward strand.
TGTAGCATTGTCACTATTATTATATTAACATAGCCTAGCCATGAGTAATGAATATCCTTTTAATTATTTAAGTTCTACAATTCTGAGTAGCATTTTGTAATTGTATCTTTAGAGGTAGTGAGTTGCTTTGGTAGATTGACTTCTAGGTATTTTGTACATTTTGTAGTTATTTTAAATGGGACTTTGCCTTTCTGTTATTACATCCTGGATTTTGTTATTGTAATATAGAAATGCCATTGATTTTTGTGGATTTATATGGTAGCCTGCACCTTTACTGAAGCTACCCATTGTCTTTTTCTTTGCTGATTCCTTATGTCATCACAAAATAGGGATAATTTAATTTTTTCTTTACCTATTTTTATTTCTTTCACTTATATTATTGCTACCACTAGAATTTTTCTACAACTGTTGTCCTATGACAGAAGGAAAAAAGGACATCCTTGCTTTACTTCCATATTTATTGGGAAAGCTTCTTGTGTTTCTCATTGAATATATTGCATATTTGGTTTTGGATGGTTTTGAAAATCGTATTTCAAAAATCCTGTGCCTGTTATTTGGAGGGTTTTTAGCATAAATGAATGTTGAACTTTGTAAAAACTTTTTTCTCCCTCTATTGACATCAGCATGATTTGTTTTAATGAAGACATGCTGATTCTTTGTAATCACTACTTCCTTTTCTAAATATTCATTTAGAAATGTAGTAATGTGTTCTAGACTTACTGGGAAGTCAGGTTACATTTTCTTTACCTTTTTTTGAAAATCAGGATATTTCCCCATCTCTAGTTTTGTGGTATGTCTTTCATTCTGCCTGGTCCAGTCATCAGCTATTTCTTTAAGTATCTTGGGATATACTTCATCTTAGGTTTGGATACATTAGGGATATTTTCTTACTATCTTCCTGTTTGTCTTGGGTATCAACTCTCTATTAACCACTTTTGTGTCTTCTAGTCCAAATATCATTCTACGTCAGGCTTCTTAAACTTTTCCCATTTGAGACCTCTTTTTACTTTTTGGCAGTTTTCATGGTGTTATGTAGCCTGAGGGCATGCACAGTGCAAAGTACACATGCTTTGTGTTCAGAATTAAGTTGCGGGATGCAACATGGGCAAGGGCTGCCAGAAACACTTAGGGTTCATTACATGTTTCATTTTGAATTATTTTTTGGTTCTGGCATTCAGAAACCTTTTACTGTTGCCAAATTTTTCATAACCCACAGTTTAAGAAGGGCTGCTCTACATGATAGAGAAAATAAATGCAAAATAAGAGTTGAAAAGTTGTGGGAATACCATATAAACTCACTGTACCAGCAACCATTTCACTTCTTGCAAGAAAACTCTTTAGTATCTTCCTCATAATTAGATAAAGTCCCACATCCCCATTTATAGTCACATATTTAATATTCTAAAATTAAATTTATTTCTTATCCTGTTTCTTAAATTCAATTTTATTTTTTATTTTTATTTTCTGTTCCAAATTCTTGCTCTCTAATCCCTACTTCAACCTTTAGGAAGACAAGAAATATAATGGTTTGTTGAATTAATCAAAAGTACTAAGTCCTTCGCAGTTTTACAATATTGCTGTTAGTGTGTAGATTGTTCTGGTTCTGTTAACTTCACTTTGCATCAATTCATATAAATCTTCCTGAATTTCCTTACACAATTTCTTTTTATTTTTGTGTTTATTTATTTTATTCAGCATTCATTTGCACAAAATTTTGAGTTCCAAATTTTCCCCCCATCTTTTCCCTTCCCCCCACTCAAAAATGGCTTGCATTCTGATTGTCCTTTCCCCCAGTCTGTCATCCCTTCTATCATGCCAACCTCCAACCCCTTATATGCCTGTCCCCCTAACTTTCTTGTAGAGCAAGATAGACATCTATACCCCATTGTCTACACATATTATTTCCTATTTGCATGTAAAAACAATTTTTAACATTTGTTTTGAAAACTTTGAGTTCCAAATTCTCTCCTTTCTTCCCTCCTCACCTACTGTCATTGAGAAGGCAAGCAATTCAATATAGGTTATACATGTGTAGTTATTCGAAATACTTCCATAATAGTCATGTTGTGAAAGAATGTATTTTCCTCCATCCTATTCTGTCCCCCATTTATTCTAGTCTCTCCTTTGACCTTGTCCCTTTTTAAAAATGTTTGCTTCTGACTCCCCCTCCCCAATCTGTCCTCCCTTCTATCATCGCCTTACCCTTATCCCCTTCCTTCTACTTTCCTGTAGGGTAAGATACCCAATTGAGTATGTATGACATTCTCTCCTAAAGCCAAATCTGATGAGAGAAGTGTTCATGCATTCCCTCTCACCTTCCCCCTCTTCTCCTCCATTGTAAAAGTCTTTTCTTGCCTTTTATGTGAAGAAATTTATAGATAGAATTTACCCAATTCTGTCTCCCTTTTTTGTCTTCTCCCAATATATTCTTCTTTCGCCTATTAATTTTATTTTTAGATATCATCCCTTTATATTCAACTCACCCTGTGCCCTCTGTCTGTACACACACACACACACACACACACGCACACATGCAAACACACACACATGCACACCCACATATTCCCTCCAATTACCCTAATATTGATAAAGGTCACATGAGTTACAAATATCATCTTTCCATATGAGAAAGTAAGCAGTTCAACTTTTTAATAAGTCCCCTATGATTTCTTTTCCTGTTTATCTATTCATGCTTCTCTTGGTTCTTGTATTTGAAAGTCAAATTTTCTCTTTAGCTCTGGTCTTTTCATCAAGAATGCTTGAAAGTCCTCTATTTCATTAAATGGCTATTTTTTCCCCTGAAGTATACTCAGTTTTGCTCTTTAGGTGATTCTTGGTTTTAATCCTACCTCCTTTGATCTTTGGAATATCATATTCCAAGCCCTCCAATCCTTTGATGTAGTAGGTATTATATCTTGTGTTATCCGTTTCCACAATACTTCAATTGTTTCTTTCTGGCTGCTTGCAATATTTTCTCCTTGACCAGGAAACTGTGGAATTTGGCTATAGTACTTCTGAGAGTTTTCATTTTGGGATCTCTTTTAAGAGGTGACTGGTGGATTCTTTCCATTTCTACTTTACCCTCTCGTTCTAGAATGTCAGGGCACTTTTCCTTGATCATTTCTTGAAAGATGATGTCTAACTCTTTTTATGAGTATGACTTTCAAGTAGTCCAACAAATTTTAAATTGTCTCTTCTTTATCTGTTCTCCAGATAACTGGTTTTTCCAATATTTCATGTTGTCTTCTATTTTTTCATTCTTTTGGTTCTGTTTTATAATTTCTCTATTTCTCATAAAGTCATTACTCTCCATTTGTGCCATTCTAATTTTGAAAGAATTATTTTCTTCAGTGAGCTTTTGAACCTTTTCCATTTGTCCAATTTTGCTTTTTAAGGCATTTTTCTCATTGACTTTTTGGACTCCTTTTGCCATTTGTCTTAGTCTATTTCTTAAGGTGTTATTTTCTTCATTATTTGGGGGGGGGTCTCTTTCAGCAAGCTGTTGACTAGTTTTTCATGATTTTCTTGCATCATTCTCATTTCTCTTCCAAAATTTTGCTCTACTTCCCTTACTTGATTTTCAAAATCCTTTTTGAACTCTTCCATGGCATGTCACCATTCATATTTTTCTTGGAGGCTTTAGAAGTAGGAACTTTGACTTGATTGTCTTCTGAGTGTGTGTTTTGATCTTCTTTGTCAAAAAAAGTGAGATTCCATAATCTGAGTTTTTTTATGCTGTCTGCTCATTTTCCCAGCCAAATACTTGACTTTCTAATTCTTTGTCAGGGTAGGACTCTGCTTTTAGTGGGGGAGGGAAAGTGTGCTGTCCAAAACTTCAGGGATTTTGTGCAGCTATTTTCAGAGATACTTCTGGGGGGTCTATCAATTTTTAGTTCTTCCAAGATGGTATGATCAAAGGAGAAGTGTTTACTCCTTTCTTGACCTGTGTTCTAGTCCATGAATGACCACAAGAATTCTTTTCTGTCTTGGAAATGTGAGGAGGATTCCCTCTCTACTATATGACAAGCTCCACCACACCAGTGCCCCTTCTCACCCCTGGACCACCACTCAGGACTGTGATCCATATCCAAGCAGGACAAAGCAAGAGAATCCTGCCTCAGTGCCAGCAAAGAGATCCCTGCAATCACCCTCTTATCATCTGTTTGATCCCCACAGCAGAAGCTCTGGAAGCAGTCACATGTGCTGCTGCTGCTGCCATAACCTCCACCATCCAAGGGCTGTAGTTGGACCACACTCCTCTCTCACCAAGTCTGACAGAGTTTTCCAACTGACCTTCTAAGCTGTCTTTGGCATTTGTGGACTGAAAAGTTTGGAAACCACTACAGCTGCCAGTGATTCAGTCACCAGGGCCTGCTCTAGGCCTCTCTATGCTGAACTGTGCTCAGCTCCCAGCACAGTGTAATAGACTCTTCCTGTAGACCTCCTAGGCTATTTTGAGATGGAGGTTTGTTTCACTCTATCATTTTGTGGGTCTGCAGCTCCAGAATTTGTTTAGAGTCATTTAAAAGCAAGTACATAGTTTATTTATTTTTCAGTTCTTAACATTCACTTCCATAAGAATTTGAATTCAAAATTTCCTTCCCATCTCTCCCCATTCCCCATCCCAGGACAGCATGCACCCCATCCACCCCTTCCTTCAGTCTGTCCTCTCTTCTATTAGCCACCTTTCTTCCATCCTCCTTTCCCTCTATTGTCCTCTATTTCATTGAAATTCCATGTTTTCCTCTGAAGTATTATACTCAATTTTGCTGGGTAGGTGATTCTTGGTTTTAATCCTAGCTCCTTTGGCCTCTGGGATATTATATTCCAAGACCTTTGATCCCTTAGTGTAGAAGCTGCTAAATCCTGTGTTTTCTTGATGGTATTTCCATCATACTTGAATTGTTTTTTTCTGGCTTTCTGCTTGACCTTTCCTCATTGATCTGGGAACCCTGGAATTTGACTACAATATTCCTAGGAGTTTTCCTTTTGGTATCTCTTTCAGGAAGTGATTGGTGAATTCTTTCCATTTCTGTTTTATCCTCTGATTCTAGAATATCAGGACAATTTTCCTTGATAATTTCTTGGAAGATGTTATCTAGGCTCTTTTTTTGATCATGGTTTTCTGGTAGACCAATGATTTTTAAATTGTCTCCCCTGGATCTGTTTTCCAGGTCAGTTGGTTTTCCAATGAGATATTTCACATTATCTTCTATTTTTTCATTCTTTTGATTTTGTTTTATAATTTCTTGGTTTCTCATAAAGTTATCAGCTTCCATCTGCTCCATTCTAATTTTTAAAGAATTATTTTCTTCAGTGATCTTTTGAATCTCCTTTTCCATTTGGCAAATTCTGCTTCTTAAAGCATTCTTCTCCTCATTGACTTTTTGGACCTCTTTTGCCATTTGGGTTAGTCTATTTTTAAAAGTGTTATTTTCTTCAGCATTTTTTCCATATCCTTTAGCAAGCTACTAACTTGCTTTTCATGATTTTCTTGCACTCATTTCTCTTCCCTATTTTTCCTCCATTTTTCTTACTTAATTTTCAAAATAATACTTTAACTCTTCCATGGCCTGAGGCCATTCATTGCACATATTTTTTGAAGGTTTTGGATGTAGAAACCTTGACTTTGATGTCTTCCTCTGTGCTTTGTTCTTCCTCATCTGAAAGGATGGAAGAAAATACCTTTTCACCAAGAAAATCTTCTGTAGTCTTATTTTTTTCTGTTTGGGGGAAATTTTCCCAGCCAGTTACTTGACTTTTGAGTCCTTTGTCAAGTGGAGGGTATACTCTGGGGACCTATAAGTTCTCAATTTCTTTAAAGTGGCACATTCAAGCGAGAGGAGTTTACTCCTCTTCCTGGCCTGTGCTCTAGTCTGTGCAAAAACACAAACCTAATTATCTGCCCAGGATCTGTGAGTAGTAGTAGCCACCAGCTCCACCATGCCAGTACTCCACCTCACCCCAGGACCACCACTCGGAACTGAGACCCAAATCAGATACTCGATACCCCCATGTTCTTTAGGCAGAGGGCTCCAAAAGTGGATGCTGCTGCCACTGTGGGGTCAGGGCCAGAGGGCACTCCCCTCTCACCTAGGTGAAAGAGCTTTCTTACTGATCTGTGAAGCTGTCTTTGGCGTTTGTGGGTTGGGAAATCTGGGAACTGCAGCTGCTACCCAAGATTCTGCACCCTGAAGCCTGCTTCAGTTCTGTTCCCACCATACAGTCAATGATGGGCTGTGCTCTGCTCTGAACCCGGTGCAATAGGCCTTTCCTGTTGGCCTTCCAGGCTGTCTTGGGCTGCAAATCTCTTTCACTCTGTCGTTTTGTGGCATCTGCAGCTCTAGAATTTGTTTAGAGTCATTTTTTTCCAAGTATTTTATGGGCTATGGGAGGAGAGCTAGAGTAGATTTATCTTTCTACTCCTTGGCTCCACCTTCTACACTGTTTCTTAAGGCTGAAAGCTTCGTTCACATTCAGGGAGCACTGATTTGTTTACATATTGCTAAGCACTGTTATACTGTCTGTAATAGTTCTCAACCTAACTTTCTTCTCCCTGTTTTTAGCACTTCTTCTTGAGTCACAAAGAGGGTAATATTAATTCTTCTACCCTCATGAAGGGCTCTTCTTCCTGAGATTATATCAACCATGCTTCAGATTGTCTCGAGTCCAAAAAGTAAGATCTATCAGCAGATGACCAATTATTTAATACAAATTTTACAAGTGGTTACAAACATATGCTTTGAGTCCTAACCTTCCATTTAGTGCCAATCTCAAAATCTTTATGCTAAAACAATATCTCTTTTTGTAACAATGGCAAAAAAATTAGCAATAAGAAACCTTTTTATTTTCCATTTTGATGATCAGTTTCTTAGAGCCCCTGTTTTGTTTACTCCAAAGGTGAATTCTTATTTTTCAGTCCAATATATACATATACATATATATATGTATATATATATACATATATACATATGTATATATATATACATATATATATGTATATATATATATACATATATATGTATATATATACATATATATATATATATATATATATATATATAGTAGACACTGAATAAAAGAAATCAGAGATACGTTACCTACCCTTAATAAACTGCCCTTGATGAATGTACTGGGTTTTTATGCATGAAAATTTCTTAAGAAAACAATGTGTCTTGATGGAAATGTTATTTGATGGCAGTTGGCCCACATTAATAGTAGTAGTAACCTACCTATCTCACTGATTATTTAAGGGTTTATTTTACACTTTCCTCCCAACAGTTCTGTGTCATGAGTGAAATTCAATGAAAGTAAACTGAGGCACACTGTCTCAAGCAAGATAATAGTTTATTAGTAGGGTCTGAACCTGGTAGTGAAGTAGGTCATTGACTTTCTTAGTTAAATCAAAGACCCTAAGGAGAAGGACAGTTCCCTTTTATAGTTTGGGGGGAGTACAAAACAAAAAATAGGACTTATTACACAGGGAACAAGTTATAATTGGTTGCAAGAGTTCAACATTATGAATGAAGAAATCAGTATAATTGGTTACAGAATAAGGCATGGGAAACAATAAGATTGGTTGGAAATTTGGAATGAGGGACTAGCAACAACCCCCCTTCTTCCCTTCTGTGATTAAGAAATGTTCATTGTTTGGTTAATGTTCATTGCAAGGTCAACGATGGTGGACCAGACTTCTTTGGATAGCAAATAAGACGTCCTTAAAGGATAACTTGGGGGTATAAAGATACTAGACTAGGTTCCTGATGTCCACCTGCATTACTCCAAGATAGTAGATTTCCATAAGGCAAGAATAGAACAGTGATTAACAAGAGAATTAGATTTGTAGACATAGCTCATTGCAAGCCAGTAGAATTCCTGAATTAAGTCCAGAGATAAAGAGCTGTGACTTGGGCAGTTACAGGACAAAATCATTTAATTGTAAATAGCATCAAAAAATGTAGAATTTGATTTTCTCACTTATAAAGTACCTAATTCAAATATTATTAATCCCACTTTACAAATGAAGAATGAGCATGAAACAGGAGAGTTTTGGAATGAAACTTCAAACCCAGAAGATATCAGTTACATTCAACACACATTTGTAATGTATTTACTGTGTACAGTGCATTATGCTCAGCACTTGTAGCCTTTATTCTTCTGGCTAAAATAAACTATATCCAATGAAAAATGAATAATCCTCCTGGTTGTTGCAAATAATGGAGCCATCTCAATGTTGTGTTTTCACAATTGCTGGTATAAATGGGTTTAAATTGCACTTGGCTCCCAGTAGAGGACTTTTGAATAAAGAGGCAGCATTATATAACATAATTTGAATTCAGAGTTCCTACCTTTGAATCCCAACCATATTACTAACTGCCCATGTCTAGTCCTCATTTTCCTTATCTGTTATGAGAGAGGGGAGAAGATATGATCTGTAAAGTTCTGTAAGCTCTAAATGAATAATCTTATTTCTATGAAGTCAGTGCAAAGAGTTAAAAGAAGCACTCAGGAACTTTCAGCTAGGGTTATAGCAGAGGAGAATAACTTAGCATTTGTTTATCTACCCCTAATTAGCTCTTCTGTGACCTGGGTTTATAACTCAAGCTAGTTTCAAAAATCTGGATCTCTAGATATCAATAAAGGATAAATTCCTTCCTTCCTTCCTTCCTTTCTTCCTTTTCCAGTCCCTCATTGCTTTGGGAGAAGTCAAGTCAGGCTTCTTTCTCTGGACCAAGGGCACTTGAAAGAGTAATGCTTAGTTATAAAAATGATCTTTCATTGAAATTTTTCTTCTCTAACCATTTCATAAACAACTTTCTATATATTTCTTGGGGTAGCCAGGTGGTACAGTACATACTATTGGGCCTGAGACAGGGAGACTCATCTTCCTGAGTTCCAGTGGGGTGATTCTGGGCAAATCACTTAATGCTGAGAAGGAAGTGGCAAATCATTCCACCATCTTTGCCAAGAAAACTCCAAATGGGGTCATAAAGGTTCAGACATGACGAAAATGACTGAACAACAACAAATATTCCTTGAATAAAGCTTTAGGATCTTTAATGGGATAAAGGAAGTAAGAAATGTAAAGCATCTAGATTCCAACTAATGTCACCTCAAAACAATAACAGACTGAAAGTTACAAAGCCACATATTGCTTTGTAATTTTGAGTCTGTTATTATTTTGAGGTGAGAATTCAAAAATACCTCAGTACAACTTCATCCATGTAAGTCAGTAATTCCTACCATGTCATCTGCCCCATATACTGTGCCTTGTGTTCATTGTAGTTTTACTATTTCTTGTGCAGGTGCTTTGTCTCCATCATTATATAAGTTCCTGTGGTTATAAATCATGTCTTTTCTGTACCCCCTTTGTACTCCTTAGCACAATGTTAAGAGATATTAGCTGCTCCAATAAATTTTCTCAAAAACTCATTTGTAAAGTGTGAACTGGAGTATGGTCAGTCAAAAACAAAAAACGTAGCAGATACCATAATCCCAAATGCTAGGAAAGCTGAGGCTGGTATTCAAGCTCTTGCGTTCTGAGACACATTATGCAAAGCCAGTTGGATACTGTCCCAAAATTTGATATGAATATGGGAATACTCTGAAGTGGCAGATCACTAAGAAAGGGCAAGTTAGTTAAGTAAAAACAAGCAAATTAAAGCTCTGATGATAATCAGTAATGGGATCAGGTCAATGAGTGACTGTTTTACTTCCATCCTGGGTGAGATTGTGAGAGCCAACCTTGAACAAAACAAAACAGAAAAACAACAAAACAAAACAGAAAAAATCCCAAAATAGACCAAAATAAAAATAAGAAAGTACAAGAAGAGAGATTTATTATGCAAGCAAATTCAATAAATCTTAATATGATTTTAAATTTCCAGAGTTCTTCATATGAGGATTAAACATAAAGTTTCCAGGAATAAGAATACAATACTATTCTAGGAGCATTATTGAAATATTTTGGATACTAAATGATTTCTTTCCTATAGAAAATTTTGGACTGTAGTTCAGGTGTATTGCCAGAAGTTATAATTTTGATGTGGGGTTCTTAACTTTCCCTATCTGAGACTGGAGTAGAAAATCTCTCCTGAGAGCTAAGTTTTCAGAGAGAAAGAAGTCTTTCTTTGGACCCATTGCCTTTTGAAGGACAAACTATCAGCAGTCTGCCTTACAATGGCACTCCTCAAACCCTAATTTTAAAGGGAATAAAAGAATGAAATAAGTTAATTATAACTTAAAGTAAACATAAAATAAAGACTAAAATTGTTGAAAATTGTTCTTTGTTTCCTTGATACTGCCTTTCAGAAAAAGTGCTCTTTATCACTAAATCCATGATCCTAAGATCCTTTGTTCATATATTCCCTTTTTCTGGGATGCCCTTCTTCTCCTATATGCCGACCTATTTAGGTCTTTCTGTCCAATGCCCAATCATCCTCAAGCCCAGACCTTTTATGAAGCATTCCCTGATCTCCCTAGATGGAAATACCTCCATATTGTATAGTATTTTGAAAATATCTGTTATAGTTTCACTCTATCTTTCCTACCTTAGTCCTTAAGTCATGATTATGTTTTATGTGTGCCCCAGCAGCACACAAAAGACTTAAAGGTTTTTGTTGAAAAAAAAAAGACTTCTTCCTCCCAAATCTCCACTTGTTAAAATCTTTCAGGATTGAGTTCAGTTGCTCCCTCTTCCTTAAAGCTATAGACCATCTCTCCAGCTGTGAATTTCTTATGGCCTTAATTATGCTTTATTGTACTTAATTTTACTTAATTTACTTAATTGTCTTAACTCCTCTGCTAAGCTGTAGACTCTTTGATATCATGGATTGTCAAGTTTTTTTTTCCTTCTTAAAAATACCTCCTACCTTTCTGAGTGCCTTGACCATAATGGGCTTAATAAACATTTGTTGAATTAAAGAAAAAATCAGCAAGGGTTAAATGAAGTCATTCAAACCAAGAGAAGCTAAAATCTACCTTTAGTTGCTTTCAGAGCACCAACTTACAGCTTAATTTTCTCATGAATACTTTATTTTTTTAAATATATAATTTATTTATTTTTCAGTTTTTCAACATTTTCTTCCACAAGAATTTGAATTCAAAATTTTCTCCCCCTCTCTTCCCACCCCACCCCAGGATAGCATGGGCTCAATATACCCTTTCCTCTAGCCTATCCTCTCTTCTGTTACCTTTGCCCCCTTCTTCAATCCCCCTACCCTCTATTTTCCTGTAAGGCAAAAAAGATTTCTATACCCCATTACCTGTACATCTTATTTCCCAGTTGCATGAAAAAACAATTTTAGCATTTATTATTAAAGCTTTGATTCCACATTGTCTCCCTTCCTCCCTCCCCACCTACCTTCATTGAGAAAGCAAACAATTCAATATAGGTCATACATGTGTGGGCACTTCCATAATAGTTATGTTGTGAAACACTAACCAAATTTCCCTCTGTCCTATCCAGTCCTCCATTTATTCCATTTTCTCCCTTGACCTGTCCTCCCACAATAGTGTTTGCTTCTGATTATCCCTTTCCCCAATTTGCTGTCACTTCTATTATCTTCCCTCTCTTATCCCCATTGCCATGACTTCCTGCAGGATAAAATAGATTTCTATATCCAACTGAGTGTGTGTTATTCTCTTCTTAAACCCAATTCCATGAGAGTAAGGCTCACTTATTCCCTTTCATCTCCCCCCCTTTCCCCTCTATTGTGAAACCTCTTTCTTGCCCCTTTTATGTGAGATGATTAGCCATATTCTGCCTTGCCCTTTCTCTTACTCCTAGTACATTCCACTCAACAATAAGTTTTATTTTTTAATTATTCTTCCTTCCTATTTAGCTCACCCTGTGCCCTCTATGTGTGTGTATATATGATATATATGTGCATATATGCATGTGTATATATGTATATACCTACATGTATATAGCATACACATACATATCCATACATGCCTACATGTATACATTATATATATGTGTGTGTGTGTGTGTGTGTTTGGTTGTGTGTGTGTGTGTATATGTATATATCAGTTGTTGTTATTGTGTTCACCCTTCATTGCTGAAGAAGACCATGCCATCAAAGAAATGATAATACGACTTGCACTTGACTTTGTTTTGAGTGAGGGAGAGCTGTGCCAGATCACCAGCCTCAATCCAGTGAGCAGATATTCATCAGAATGACTGGAGATGACCCAGGATGCACTGGGAGATACCTTTATGCCTGTTTAGGAAATGTGTGTATACATACATACATACATACATATATATATATACACATTCCCTCTAACTACCGTAATACTGAAAAAGGTATCTAGTTACAAATATCATCTGTTCATGTAGGAATGGAAACAGTTCAACTTTAATAAATCACTTATGGTTTTTATTTCCTGTTTACTTTGTCATACTTCTCTTGATTCTTGTATTTGAAAGCCAAATTTCTATTTAGCTCTGGTCTTTTCAACAAGAATGCTTGGAAATCCTCTTTTTCAATGAAATTCCATTTTTTATTGGTTTTAATCCTATCTCCTTTGACCTCTGGAATATCATATTCCAAGCCCTTTGATCCTTTAGTGTAGAAGTTGCTAAATTCTGTGTTATCCTGATTGTATTTCCACAATACTTGAATTGTTTCTTTCTGGTGGCTTGTGATATTTTCTCCTTGCCCTGAGAACTCTGGAATTTGGCTACAATATTCCTAGGAGTTTTCCTTTCGGCATCTCTTTCAAAAAGTTATTAGTGAATTCTTTCCATTTCAATTTTCCCTTCTGGATATCTGGGCAGTTTTCCTTGATAATTTCTTGGGAAATGCTGTCTAGGCTCTTTTTTTGATCATTGTTTTCAGGTAGACCAATAATCTTTATATTATCTCTCCTCAATCTGTTTTCCAAGTCAGTTGTTTTTCCAATGAGGTATTTCATAGTCTTCTATTTTTTTCATTCTTTTGGTTTTGTTTTACAATATCTTGATTTCTCCTAAAGCCATCAGCTTCAGTCTGTTTCCTTTTATTCTTTAAGGAATTGTTTTCTTCAGTGAGATTTCAGACCTTCTTTTCCATCTGGCCAATTCTGCTTTTTAAGGCACTCTTCTCCTCATTGGCTTTTTGGATCTCTTTTGATATTTGGGTTTGTCTATTTCTTTCTTTTTTTTAATATAAATTTATTTATTTAACTTTTTACATTCATTTTCACAAAATTTTAGTTTTCAAAATTTTCTCCCCATTTGTCTCCTCCCCCCACCCCAGTACACTGAGCATTCTAAATTCCCCTATCACCAATCTGCCCTCTCTTCTATCATACCTCCCTTTTCTTGTCCCCATCTTCTCTTTTGTCCTGTAGGGCCAGATAACTTTCTATTCCCCATTACCTGTATTTCTTATTTCCTAGTAGCAAGAACAATACTCGACAGTTATTCCTAAAACTTTGAGATCCAACTTCTCCCTATCCCTCTTTCCCCATCCCTCTCTCCCCTCCCATTCCCTTTGGGAAGGCAGGCAATTCAATATAGGCCATATCTGTGTAGTTTTGCAAATGAGTTC
>JAQQSK010006911.1:0-14207 GCA_028658325.1 Potorous gilbertii
TCTAGGCTCTTTATTTGATCATGTCTTTCAGGTAGTCCCATAATTTTTAAATTGTCTCTCTTGGATCTATTTTCCAGGTCAGTTGTTTTTCCAATGAGATATTTCACATTCTCTTCCATTTTGTCATTCTTTTGGTTTTTTTTTGTGATTTCTTGGTTTCTCAGAAAGTCATTAGTCTCCATCTGTTCCATTCTAATTTTGAGAGAACTATTTTCTTCCGTGAGCTTTTGAACCTCTTTTTCCCTTTGACTAATTCTGCTTTTGAAAGCATTCTTCTCCTCATTGGCCTTTTGAACCTCTTTTGTCAATTGAGTTAGCCTATTTTTCAAGGTGTTATTTGCTTCAGCATTTTGGGGGTCGCCTTTAGCAAGGTGTTGACCTCCTTTTCATGCTTTCTTACATCTCTCTCATTTATCTTCCCAATTTTCCTCCACCTCTCTCACTTGATTTTCTTCGTCAGAGAGGAGTGGCGCAATCATCTGTTCCCCAAGAAAATAACTTTCTATGGTCTTATTTTTTTTCACTTTTCTGGGCATTTTCCCAGCCAGTTACTTGACTTCTGAGAGTCCTCTCCACCCCCAGCCTAGATCCGCCCAGCTAGTGCTTGGGGTCTGAGATTCAAATGCTGCTCCCCCACCTTCAGGGCTTTTGGCGGCAGGCCTGGCTGCTATTCAATGGGAGCTTAATTTCTGGTGCTCAGGTGGGGCAGGGCCACCTCCCAGACTCAGTTCCCTCAGGGGGTTTATTCAGAGACCTTTTGTAATGGGGCTCCTGCAGAGCTCCTGCCTGCTCTGGGAGCCTCTGGCCACCTGCTGCCTCTGCCACGGCCTCTGCTGCTGCCTCCTAAGGGGGCCTGAGTCCTGGAGACACCCCGCTCCCCTCTCAGCCCGTCTCTCTCACTGACCTGTGAGTCTATGGGTGGAGGGACTTTTGCGGCTGCCAGAGATTCCGTCCCTGAAGCCTGCTCGGATCTGCTCGATCCTCTCAGTGTCACGTGGCCAGGGCAGGGGAAGGCTCCGCAGGGCAGGGCTCCTCTCCCCGCTGGTGCATGATGGACCTTTGGGATCAGTTTTTCAGGGCTCTCTGGAATGGAAATCTCCTTCACTGTGTTGCTGCGTGGCTTCTAATGTTCCAGAATTTGTTGGGAGTTCTTTTTAGAGAAAATACATGGGCTGTGAGTTTGGAGCTAGCATATGTGAGTCTTTCTACTCTGCCATCTTGGCTCCACCCCCTCTCTCACTTGATTTTCAAAATACTTTTTGAGTTCTTCCATGACCTGAGGCCATTGAATATTTATTTTGGATATTTGGGATACACAAGCCTTGAATTCTATGTCTTTCTCTGATTGTAAGCATTGTTCTTCCTCATCTGAAACAATGGGAGGAGATATCCATTCACCAAGAAAGTAACCTTCTATGGTCTTAGTTTTTTTCCCTTTTCTGGGCATTTTTCCATCTAATTCCTTGACTTCTGAGATTCCTCTCTACCCCTACCTTGCCATCAAATCCACCCAGCTAGTTCTTGAGTTCTGAGATTCAAATGCTGCTTCCCAGCCTCAGGACTTTTGGCAGGGTGGGGGCTGCTATTCAGTGTGAGATTAAGTTCAGCTTTTCAGGTCACAGTATGGCCACCTCACAGGGCTCAGTTCCCTCAGGGGGTTTATGCAGAGACCTTCAGCAATGGATCTGAGCTCCTGTCTGCTTTGGGAGCCCCTGTCCCCTGCTGCCTCTGCTGTGGCCTACCGAGGGGGCCTGAGTTATGGAGACACCCCACTTCCCTCTCGGCCAGCCAAACAGGCTCTCTCACTGACCTTTGGCATCTGTGGGTGGAGGGACCTGCATGGCCACTGGAGATTCTATCCCTGAAGCCTACTCATATCTGCTCCTCTTGTTGCCACGCAGCCGAGGCAGGGCTGGGCTCTACTCCAGGTTGGGTGTGTGAAGGACCTTTGGCATCAGTTTTTTACTCTTTGGAACAGAAATCTCCTCCACTCCATTGCTGTGTGGTTTCCACTGCTCCAGAATTTGTTGGGAGTTCTTCTTTACAGGTATTTTATGGGCTGTGGATTAGAAGCTAACATATGTGAATCTTTCTACTCCATCATCTTGGCTCTTCCCCCTGACATGTATATTTCTAAGAGTATTCAAGAGTTAATAATGAAAATTGCAACACTATGGTCCAAGATAAATCCCTAAGAGGCAATATGGTAGAAATAAAAATCACTGGTTTGAGGTCAGTAGACCTAAGGTCCAATCTTGGTTCTACCACTTACAATCTGTGTGATCTTGGTTAAGTCATTTAACATCCCCTGACCTCTGTTTCTGAGTTTGCAAAATGAGGATATTGGCCTAGATGGTTTGGCCATCTTAGTTCTTTGTTAACACTAAATAATGTATCTTGCTATTGAAAAGGAAAAAAAAAATCAAAGAACAAACTGAAACTTTTAACTCATAGAATGTAGAAAAAATAATATTCTATTATCTAATATCTCTTTTAAGACCAGCTAATCTCTGAAGCAGGTGTTCCATTCACCTTTTCTCATTAGAAGGGCAATGAGTTTTACATAAAAGATATGTGCCTATTTGGAAAAGTCACTGGGGAAATCAGTAATGATGGTGACCCTTCATGCCTAGAGTTGGCGTTCTTTTCTGGAAACTCTCCATACCTATCCCTGAGAAAATAAAAACTCTGAACTTCAGAGATTATCAGAAACCACAATTCTCCAGTTAACCTCTGATCTTGAACAAAGTCTTTGGCAGATGGAATTGAAAATTGGTTTTCCTTGCCCACTTTTTACTCCTACGTCCTCCCCCAGCAGACTCTTTCCTTATTTTTCCTCTCAAAATTATAGTTAAATTTCTGTAACTCTATGATACAAAACCCTTTGACTCTTACAGGGAAGCATTTCTCAGTCTCAATCTATAATTAATAATACAGATTAAAAAATAAATACTTTAGAGAGCATAACCAATGCCATGATAATCTTTCTTCTTAAATTTTCTATAGTAATAGAGTCCACAGTATCATAGGATTTAGAACTGGAAAGGACTTGAGAGATCATTTAGTTAAATTATCTCATTTAACGGATGAGAAAACTGAGTATAAAGGAAGTTAAGTAAATTTTCCAATATCACAAATGCAGTTGAAATTTTCCAATGCATATATCATATCATTTTTTTTCAATTAATATTAGACCATAAGCTCTGTAAGGGTAGGGGATATGTTTTATTTAATCTTTGACTTCTATTGCAAACTTATGCTTTGTGCATAATAGGAAGTTGTAAACATGTTTCTTGAGTTAGATTGAATAGTGAATAGCCAATAAGTGATTGTTGATTTGATTTGGAGAGTATAAAAGTATAAGCCTTCAAGAATGAGAGAGGAGAGAGAGAGATGGAGAGAGAGACACAGAAATGATATGTAAGAAAATGAAGAATGGGAAAAAAAGAGGTTAGTATGATTAGGACAGATAAAATATAATCATTAGTTCTCTCAGGACCCTCTTAGTAATTTTTACAACATGCCACATATGAAGTGAAAATGGGACACACTGATAACTGTAAGAGATGATATAAGGGAAATGTCTCTGCTTTGGTAGTTAGGAAGACTGGCTATGATTAATAATAGAAATTCAGAACTGAAGGGCCATCAGAAGTATCCTTTCTCTTTATGATATCCAGTGGCAAATTGTTATCTAGACTCTAAGGCAGCTAGGTGTTGCATTAGTGAGTCAGCATGAACTGGTAGATTGAAAACTGACCTCAGAGACAGGAAGACATAAGTTTAAGTCCCACTATTGAATGCTTCAGGCTTTTTGACTTTGGGAAAGTTATTTAAACTCTTAGTATCCCCAAGTAACTTGGTAAGACTATAAGTTATACAGTAAGTCTGTATTGAGAGTATTGATTTCTTAGCCTTTTCTTATATTGATGAAATCACACATCTGGTCAAAAAAAGATCACTTGGACTTTTGGATCACCCTCCTCATACTGGTTATCTCATACTGATTTTTCAATCTACTAAAATATCTAGGGATTTTTAAAATTCTTGTTGAGCCATAAGTTCCCATCCTATACTTGTGCAAGTAATTTTTTTGAACCTAGGAGGACATTTTATGTACCCATATTAAAATTATCTTATTAGATTTCACCTATAAATGCTGGTTCTGTGCTTGATGGAATTAAGGGTTTGGACAATGGAAAGCATTATTTTATCTAGTTTCTAAGACCTATTAATTTCATTTGAAGGGGAAGTTAGAGACACCTAACAGAGGAGCAGTCATGTAACACTATTAAAATAATTTAAGGTAATATTATAGAGATGGTTATGACTGTGGGACAGGATGACTGACATATTTTTGGAATGGAATATACTAGACTTAACTATACATATGGATAGGAGCTGGGGAAAGGGAAGGATTACAGACCATATTAAGTTTATAAGCATGGCATGCTGGGAAAATGGTGCAATGGATAATATAGATCTGGAAGGTAGAAAGCCATGAAAGAGAATAATTGCGTTGTTTTCATTTTGTTTTTTTTTTTTGAGGGGGAGATGGATAACATTTCCCTTGGACAATATTAGTGTTAAGTCTGAGATGCTCATGGCCATTCAGGTGGAGATGGCTAATATGTAATTGAAAATACAAACCTAAAGTTAATACAAAATACAAACCTAGCTTTAACAGTTCAGACTAGAGAGAGATTTAGGAATCATCTAAGAAGAGGCAAAAATTAAAGGCATTAGAAAGGATGAAGCTGTGAAAGATTCGTATTGTTCCTTAAGATTTTCTGGATACTTTTCCTTCCAACAAATAAAGTAGCATGAACCACATGGTTGAGTTGGACATGTTAGTTAACTAGATTGGAGGTATCAAATGTGGGACCTGCAGTGTGGCCCACAACACTCTCAAGTATGATCCAAGGCAGATTAAAATGTAATCGAGAGATGTTTAACAAAAATATGAAAATGCAGAACATAGAAAACGTTAATGTAGTTTTCTAAGTGCAATCTGAAAGGATGCTTATGTATAGTTTTGTGGCCTCCATTTCTATTTGAGTTTGACACTACTGGACTAAATGATAATAAAGGTAGATGGATATAGCAGCAATTGAATGACCAAATTCTAAGAGTGGTGATTAGTGAGTTAATTTATTCACCTTGAAGAAACTTTGTTCTGGGGGTTTCTTAAAACATCTTTTTGTTTTCCAATTGTCCAACATGTTATTATCAATGAATTAGATAAAGTAATAAACAGAGTGTTTCCTAGATTCATAGATGGCATGAAACTTGTAGCTCTAGCTATTATACTGGATAACAGAGTCAAAAAAGAAAAGATTTCAGTAGGTTAGAACAATAACGAAAATTTAACAAAATGAAATTAAATAGGCAATTCTATGACACTGCAGTCAAAAAAAAATATTCACTTAGCCCACATTGATAATGACACCGTGTCTAAAGTTAGCAGTGTTAATCTGTTCTTTCCTGTTCAGTTCCAGGTACTCTATTATAAAAATGGAATTGATAAAGTGGAGTACAACCAAAGGAAGATGCCCAAGGTATTAAATTGACTAGAGGAAATGCTATGCGTGGATCAGTTGAAAGAACTGGATGTGTTTAGTCTGAAAAAGAGAAAACTGAAGGGCAGTTTGATAGCCATTTTTAAGCATTTGAAAAGATCTTAGGTAGCACAGGAGTTACACTTGGTCTGTTTGATCACAACAGTGAAAAACTAGAAATAAAGGATGAAGACAGGCAGATTTCAGCATCTCTTTCTTTGATGGTAACCTCAGAAAAATTATATTTGTTGAAAATGCACTGGTTTTCCCACTATTCAAATCAATAAATGTTTAGTTGACACCTATTGAGTTCAGCTGCAGTTCTTTCCACAGAAGTCTTTTAGGGATTTTAGATTAAATCTTTAAACACTTTAGATCTTTATGGAGATGTTGGATGACCATTTTTTGAGAAATAACGTCTAGGGAATTAGAGATAAGATTTGAACTAAGTCTTGTGACTCCAAATATAGTTCTTTTTTCTACTATGTCCGTTGGTCCTTATCTTAAGTAGAGTACAACTCTGACATGTGTGGCGGTCATGCTCATCACCAGTGAGGGGGAGGAAGGGAATAAGCATTTATATATCACTGTGCTTGGCACTGTGCTAAGCATTTTAAAAACATCTGGTCTGAGTCTCACAAGAGCCCTGATGAGTACATACTACTATTATGCACGTTTTACAATGGGAACTGAAACTAAACAGTGGTTAAGGAACTTACCCATGGTTATGTAGCTAGTAAGTGTCTGAGGCTGGATTTGAATACAGATTTCTTTTTTGTAATACCAAGAGTCCAAAGTACAGGTATACAGTGGAGGAGCAAAAATTTCTAGTGAAAAGAAGTTTGATACACCAGGACTCCAGGCTATGGTGGTGAGAGGCAAAGATGGCAAAAATGGGTTTGCAAGTGTTATGAGTTCCAAAGATAAATTAAAACACACACACACACACACACACACACACTCAGAGGAAAATCTTCAGCCTTCTAGTGGAGCGTAGAGATCATAGGAACTATAGTACAGTCTCCGAGAGAAACAGAGTTTAGACTAGATGCAAACCCATTGCTGCAAAGGAAGGTTGAGAGCTCTGGGATCCAGAAAATAAATGACTTAAGCCCTTCAATGAGGTCCTCAGCTTCATTTGTAAGGCAAACCCTTCACCATTTGGTATTGTAAGTTTCTGGAGATTGTGAACTGAGTCTCTGGAAGGGAATGGGATTTAATTTATGGGATGCTACCTATAACTTTTCCCTTGACAACTGGCACGAATAGAAGAATCTCATTTCTGTCTTATTATGCTTTGAAATAATTTTGTTGTTTGTTCAAATACTTATTGGCATTATGAGTTTTGTGCAAGAGAAATGAATGTCTTCTTAGGGCAGAGCTTAGGGCAGAAACCAGGGACATACAGATGTTCTTTGATATTACTTCTAAAGGCATATCAAATGCCAGCTACACCAACTGTTGCTTGAGAGCTATTTCACATATCTAACCCTGTGATTTCTCATGAGAACAAGGTGCTCTAGGAGCTCTACTTTATGCCTGGATTATAGTTGATTCTAACAAATAATGATGAGAGAGCACAAGGCTTACTTCAGAATCTTAGGAAATGCCTTCATTAATTCGGTACTAGGAGGAGTTAGGGAAATAGAGGAATAGAGAGGTAGGAGGAGAATGTGAATAGACTAATACAAAACTTACTACCCTGGCTTCAACTGCCTAAATGCCCTCCCCCAGGGAAATAGGAGGTGGGAGGGCTGGGGCGTCTAGGCTCCCTAAGATTATATACAGCACCCACCAAAGATATTCTCTCAATTTTAGGAGGTGGTTCCCTGTACCTCAGTTCTTTTTAACAACTTTTCCAAATTGTAATTCATTTCTAAGGTATAATTACAAAAAGGGAAATGGTTTATTTTCTGAACTTGTGTAAGATTTAATCCCCTACCTCAGTTCATTGTATGACCTCAGACTCTGGCGAGAAGATTGGGGCCATGACTTAGATCAGCACCCATAGAGCACAGTGCCAAGTTCTAATTTAGTGCTCCACCTTGGGTTCAAGTTCCATGAATGTTGGCTTCCCAGGGGCTTCCCTGTGAGCTGGATTGGCTACAAACATTCTGCCCAGAATCCTGGATCCTAAGTCTCCATGACTTATACTCCCATATCTGACAGCAATTCCTCTCTGTATCTGAATGTGAAAAGGACAGGCAGAATGGCCACAGAAACACCCTGAGACCATTTCTAGAATCCCAAGTAAAAGAGGAAAAGGGGAATTCCACCTTCCTGGCTCAATTTTGTTAAATCAAAACTCCTGTGTATTATTAAAATGGAAGAAACCCCAGGTCCGAAAAGGGGGACCTGGAATCGGCTTACAAAGATTGCAAAATCATCCATTGCCTGAGAAGGAGCTTGCCAGCTGGAATAGTGAGACAATATTCACATCTATTTGAAGAGGACTTGTAAAGGGTGAGGTGTTTATATATTTTTTTCAAACAAAGAAAGGCAGGGAGTTGTGGAGAAAGACAAGAACTGGGAAGGTTCTAGAAAGGAATAAGACATGGAACCCCATTCCCAAGGGGAGGGGGAGATCCAGGAAACAAAGGGAGTGAGGAATTCCAGGTGCCAAAACTGTGTCTCTTTAATACACAGATCAGAAGGCATTCTTAGTAAGAAGCAATTCAAGTCTGGACTTGACAATTCAAGGCTCAGGCATAAACAGTAAGGTAAGAGGATGTCTCACAAAACCCTAACATAAGATGTGCCTGAAAGCCCCATAAGCAACAGTTAGGGAAGTCTCTGAAGATAAAGATATCCTTGAAGTTCCTTAAGCCATCAAATGGCTAAGGGTCTCCTTCAAGGCTGGTATGAGCCTAATTACCTTCCAAGTTGCTGAATTTCTACATATCCAGATGAGTTTACTCTCAGTTACTGCAAAAGGTTGTTGGTACTTCAAGTCACTCTATATCTCAGCTAATATAACAAGTTCTCATACAGCTCTTCTCAGTTATCTGGATAATTTGGGAGGCTCAAGCAAATCAAAGTAGTTAGCATATCCAATTTCACAGTTCATAATTTCATATTGTGTGTGAATTATGATCTTTACCCTCTAGACACAATAGGAAAGAACACAGAAAAGAGGCAGCAGTCCCAATCTGGCCAGTTTTAAAGATGTTACCTATTGTAGCTAATCCAGTCATTCAAAGATTTTCCTTTGACCCATGGGGAGAGGAACACAGGAAAACAGGTGCTCCATCTTAGGCAATCTGGGCATGCACAGAACATACCCCCTTAAAGTAGTTAGAAAACAAGTTAGAAAATTATAATCAGGGTCGGGTATTTACTGGGTCTTGTAGGCAGTGTATGTGATTAATCTAAACAAACAAACTCTTACTGCTTCTACTGGCTCATTTCCTATTTAAGTCTCTGTCTGTGTTCATAAACAGTCAGGGATGTAGAGTTTGAAAGTCAAAAATTTGCAGAAATTCTCTCATTCAGCTGTCTACAACCTTAGGCTGATATGAGGAAAATCTCATTTCCATTTTAGATTGACTTCTCTCAACATCAATTATGCATTCATATTCTTGAGAACAAATTAGTTAACGGTCTAAGTTAATGGTCTTTTCTTTATAACAACTTCAAGCAGCAGAGAAATACAAATAAGCATTTAAAGGAAATCTTTTACTTACAGGTGATAATGGTGGCATTTGGTAGTTTGAACTTCTTCCTTTCCACCTTCACCCTTCCACCCACCACTCACATCAAAAATGCCAATGAATTGTTCATATATGGACAAACGCAAGCAGATCTTTCCTCAGAGAGCACTTCACGGAAGAAAGGGGAAGCAAATGATTGTGAACTAGACTTTAAACTTCTCACTCTCCATCATAATTTCTGGTTCCCAGCTGGATTTACTCTCAGTCCTGCAATTCTAGTCTGTTCTTCCCATTTTCCTCCCCCACTGCCTTAGCCAAGTATCCCTTTGGCTTCACAGAGATTTCACTATGCCTAAAAGTTCTCGGATCTCCTTATTTTCCATAAATTCTTAACAAGGGTGGCATTTGGTGTATTCATTTCCTGTTCGCTTATGGTCCTCCTCTTCTCCTTTTGCGAGTATCTCCTACACATCTCAGCTATATGACTTCCTAGTGAAAGAAAGTTCTCCTAAGGTAAAAGGCTGTAGAAAATTGAAGAACTTTGTTATGAGACCTACATGCTAATATTCTCATTCAACAAAGTCTCTATAACAGTGGCCATGAAGCTTGACTTACACTACTAAGGAGGGAGAGATGGTCAATACTGTGAGCACTAGGAAGTCATTTGACAGTTGTGGACTTCAGTTTCAAATCTAGAGAATGGGAATATGGTATTAGTAAGCACTCCAACATAGACAAGGGGTCTACTATCACAGGTTCTTAGATCTGCATTCATAAAAGGAAAGGCAACTTGTAATAACTTTAATCAAGCACATGTATCATTCTTTAAACAAGCACATATATCATTCACCTTATTCAGGGAGTCAGCACTCTGAACTTCAAAGAAAATACAGAGAAATCAGGAGATCAACAGACATGGCTTCCTCTGCCTGAATTTACATACTGTTGGGACCCCAACTGTCTAATCATAGTTACCAGAGAGGGAAGTACTGACATCTGGGTTTTCAAAGCTGGGGGGCTCCCCAGAGTCCTCAACTGGCACTTAAACCTTACGAAAACTAAGCCCCAAAGTAAAACCTCACCCTAACAATATTTATACTTTTTTAGGGCCAGAGGGCATAATCTTCTACTCAGTGCCTCAATAAAAAAAACAAAAGGTACTTGGGACCCTTCTACAAAACAACTCCCCTAATCATGCTTCCCACATGGGGTAGGAAAGATCTTCTTTAATCACGTTATTTAATCAGAGGCACTTTTAGTAAAACAAAAACAGTAAAAGATCCTAATTTGATTGCCATCACAAATACTACTTTCTGTCTTCTCTATCTCACAAGAATGTTGTATGGATAAATTCAATTTAATCTATATTAAGAGGTCACTATAGGCAATATGTTTTGCTAGGAAGTGGGCAATCAAAGAATAAAACAAAACAATCCATGTTCTCTAGGAATTTGTGGCCCATGAGGGAAGAAACATGCAGAAGAGTTGGAAAAAATATCAAATTTCCCAATCAAAAATATTATAATTATTGTCACTAGACACAGAAGTAAATAGAACTGGCAGT
The DNA here is from genome assembly GCA_028658325.1 of Potorous gilbertii. NCBI lineage: Eukaryota > Metazoa > Chordata > Mammalia > Diprotodontia > Potoroidae > Potorous > Potorous gilbertii. Next base: position 10,773 of record JAQQSK010006911.1, read on the forward strand.
TGAAATGCCTCATAGATCAAGTGAATTATCAAGCATTGTGCTAAATTTTGCTGCTTTAATTGAATTTTAAAAGTACAGGGAATCTGTCTTTGCAGTAAAATGAAATGAAATGATAGAGGATGATTATATTCACTTCTGGTCTAGAAGACAGCCTCCAGCTCTTTGGGTACATCCCTTGTAGAATAGTTCTAAACATGGATGAAAATTTCAAAGAATAAGATATATTAGCAAATAGAATATTTACCACATAATAGTGAGTTCAGTGAAATTTGTCTTGACTTTCTTACTGTCTTAGGCTGTTTTAGCTGAGCATGAAATCTATTGTATAAGAAAAGAAGGCGGTGATTAACATGCAAATCAAAGCAGCAGGAGAGAAACAAGCATCTTGATTGGTTTATTCTTAGGAGAATTATTTAATATTTATAGAACATTCCCATCTGTTAAAGGTTATATGTAGAAATAGACATAAATATGATCCTTGTCCTTGACGACTTGATTAGCAGCAAAGAATAGGAATTCTAAATCATCCTATTTTTCTTTATTTGATCACTATAGAAACTCACCACTCTTCTCACTCTTTCTGTCAATGGCAGGTCACCAAATTTTAAAAGGCAGATAAGGAGAGATAAGACAGAGAGGGGCAGAGACTGATGGAGGGTCAGAAAGAGATGGGGAGGGGGAGAGACATAGAGACAGAGAGGCAGAGAGGCAGGGAGGGAGAAGAAGGAATTTGACCAGCTTGCTGATTGTAAAGACAAAACTGGGTCCCACAGAGGTACACTTACTTATAGAATTCAGTGAATTAATATAAAGTGAATATAGTGAATTGATATGGAACTGAGACTCTGAGAACAATATTTGTGTCTAATGATCTGTTCAGGTATTTTCTCCTGATTTATTTTTTTGGAGAAACTTCAATTGTCCCCCTTTCTAGTCCCCATTGCTTAGTGCCTGGAGTGGGAAAGCTGGAGAGTGATCTCAAAGCCACATATGACCCTACAAAATGCCATCCACCTCCACAGAAAGAATTATGGAAATGGAAAGCAGAATGATGCAGACTATTTTCTCTTGTGTTATGTTTTGTTTTGTTTGAGTTTTTCTCATGGTTTCTCCCATTCATTTTAATTCTTCCATGCATAACTAAGGTTAAAATGTATTTAATAATCCTCAGATGCAGCCTTTGAATCCAGACATCATAGAACAAATCTTCTTAATAAAAGGGCTTAAGAACTTGGTACTGGCTAAGAAATGAAAAGTAGACCTGCGGAACAGGTTAAGTACTCAAGACAAAGTAGTCAATGAATATAGTAATCTACTGCTTGATAAACCCAAGGTACCCAGCTTCTAGAATAAGAACTCATTGTTTGACTAAAACTGCTGGGAAAACTGGATAACATTATGGCAGAAACTGGGCATAGACCAATGCTTAACACCTTACTAACGAATAAATTACAAATGGATGCATTATCTAGGTATAAAACTGATACTATAAAAAATTAAGGGAGCAAGGAATAGTGTATTTGTCAGATTTATGGAGAATGGAGAAATTTATGACCAAACAAGAGATAGAGAACATTATGAAGTACAAAATGGATAATTTTCATTACATTAAGCTGAAAAGTTTTTGTACAAACAAACCCAATACAACCAAGATTATGAGGGAAGTAGAAAACTGGAAAAGAAGTTTTGCAACTAGTATCTGTGATAAAGGCCTCATTTCTCAAATACATAAAGAATTGAGTCAAAGGGAAAAAATACAAATCATTCTTCAATTGATAAATAGTCAAAGGATATGAATAGGGAATTTTCAGAGGAAGAAATTAATGCTATTTGTAGTCATGAAAAATTATTTAAATCACAATTGATTAGAGAGATGCAAATCAAAACAACTCTAAGATACCACATCCCACCTATCAGGCTGACTAACATGGTAAAACAGAAAGATGAAAAATGTTGGAGAAGATGTGAGAGAGTTGTAACACTAATTCATTCATTGTTGGTGGAGCTGTGAGCTGATCAACACATTCTGGAGAGCAATTTGGAACCATGCCAAAAGGGCTACAAAAATGTCATACCCTTTGATCCAGAAATATCACTTATAGGACAGTATTTCAAAGAAATAAAAATGGGAAAGAGTCCTACATGTACAAAAATGCTTGCAGCAGCTCTTTCTGGGGTGGCCAAGAACTGGAAATTGAGAGGATGCCTCTCAATTGGGGAATGGTTGAACAAATTGTAGTATATGAATATAATGGAATACTATTGTGCTACAAGAAATGATAAACAGGAGGAGCCAAGATGCTGGAGAAGAAAGACACACATATGCTAACTCTGAACCCACAGCCCATAAAATACCTGTAAAGAAGAACTCCCAACAAATTCTGGAGTGACAGAACCCACAGAACAACAGAGAGGAGGAAATTTCTGTTTCGGAGAGACCTGAAAAACCAACACCAAAGTTCCATCATGCACCAGACCCAGAGCAGAATCCAGCCCTGCCTTGGCCATGCAGTACCAAGAAGAGCAGATCCAAGCAGGCTTTAGGGACAGAATCTCCAGCAGGCATGAAGTTCCCTCTACCCACTGGTGTAAAGGTCAGTGAGAGAGTCTGTTTGGCTGGCCAGAAGGGGGTAGGGAGCAGGGTGTCTCCACAGCTCGTTCCCCCTCGGGGGGCAGTGATGGAAGCCACAACAGATGGGGACTGCTGGGACAGGTCAGGGCTTGGGTCCATTTTTGAAGGTCTCCACATAAACCCCCAGAGGTTACGGAGCCCCATGTAGTGGCCCTGGCCCCACCTGAGCAGCTGAACTTAATCTCACACTATTTAATAGCAGCCCTGCCCACTCCTAAGCACCTAAATTTAATCTTACACTAAATAGCAGCCCCACCCCTGCTGAAAGCCCTGAGGCTGGGGAGCAGCATTTGAATCTGAGACCAAGCAGATCTGGAGGCAAGGTGGGTGTGGAAAGGAATCTCAGAAGTCAAGTAACTGGCTGGGAAAATGCCCAAAAAGGGGAAAAACAATAAGACCATAGAAGGTTAACTTTCTTGGTGAGCAGATGACTCCACCCTTCCTTTTGGATGAGGAAGAACAATGCTTACCATCAGGGAAAGACATAGAAGTCAAGGCTTGTGTATCTCAAACATACAAAATAAATATTCAATGGGCTCAGGCCATGGAAGAGCTCAAAAAGGATTTTGAAGATCAAGTGAGAGAGGTGGAGAAAAACTGGGAAGATAAATAAGAGAGATGCAAGAAAAGCATGAAAAGCAGGTCAACACCTTGCTAAAGGAGACCCCCAAAAATGCTGAAGAAAATAACACCTTGAAAAATAGGCTAACTCAATTGGCAAAAGAGGTTCAAAAAGCCAATGAGGAGAAGAATGCTTTCAAAAGCAGAATTAGTCAAATGGAAAAGGAGGTTCAAAAACTCAC